>LOND01003993.1:27601-46818 GCA_014220965.1 Paragonimus kellicotti
ACCCCATCCCTCCTTCTCTGTTCGATGATGGTGGGAAGAGGTTGGTATCAAAACTGACTAACTCCTCCAGACGATTTGGGAGACTGAAGAGGTACCTCGCGATTGGTGCTTGTCAACAGTAATTCCCGTTTTCAAAAAGGGGTCCCGAAGTCTATGTGACAACCACAGAGCATCAGTTTGGTATCTGTTGCTTCCAAGTTACTCACTGGCCTCATTTTACGTCGGCTCACTAAACCCAGAGAAAGCCAGATACGTGAAGAACAGGCAGGATTCCGATCCGGTCGAGGGTGCGTTGACCACATTTTTACCTTGCGACGGATCTTGGAACATCGGCACTCTTATAGGCAGCCGACGGTCGTTGGTATTTATTTTTCTGACCTGAAGGCGTGTTGGCTTTTGATCAGAGTTGCTCGTAACGTTCTCTGGAACTGTCTTCTTCGCAAGGGAGTACCAGGGAAATACGTGAATCTGTTGAGATCACTGTATGCTCACTCTGCAAGCAGGGTGAGGGTTTATGGGCAGCTGTCTCGGGAGTTCATCACTTCTAGTGGTGTTCGTCAAGGGTGTCCGATTTCCCCTTTCCTGTTCAATTTTGTCATGGACGACATTTTAGAGGGTGCGCTTAAGGAGTCCAGTGGACTTGGTGTTGAGCTTCTTCCTGGCGCTCGGTTGACCGATCTGGAGTACGCGGACGACATTGTCTTACTTAGCCCCTCTGCCGAAGACATGCAGACCATGCTGAACAAGGTGAATGACCGGGCTGGTTTGTATGGAATGCGCTTCGCATTTCAAAGTGCAAAGTGTTACTTCAAGACTGGGGCATTTCCACTCCTACTTTCTTTATTGCAGGTAATCCGCTTGAGAGACTGTGGGGTAGCACTATCTCGTCAGCTTGTAATATTGCTGATGAGATATCAACGAGGATAGCAAAGGCACGAGTTGCCTTTGCCAACCTGCGTCATCTGTGGCGTCGAAAAGACGTTCGATTGTCGCTGAAAGGAAGAGTGTATAATGCTTGTGTGCGTTCTGTTTTGCTCTATGGTTCGGAGACGTGGCCTGTTCGCAAGGAAGATATCAACAAGCTTGCTGTATTTGACCATCGTTGTCTCCGCCAAATTGCCCACATTAAGTGGACTGATCGCGTGAGCAATACGGCAGTTCGCCGGCGCGTATTCCGGAACGCTCGGGATGCGCGATCGATCGGGTCAACTACTACACACTTGCACAGCCTGCGATGGTTAGGTCACGTACTCCGCATGCCAGCTGAGCGTTTACCGTACCGGGCATTATATACTGAGACCACCAACAGTTGGGTGAAACCACGTGGTGGTCAAGCGACAACGTGGTCACGAAATATGAGAACCCTGACTGCTCCACTGAGTAAAGTGGGTAGGTGTCGCCTGCCTGGATGGGGTCCTCGTGATCACTCAAACCGCTGGTTGGAGACGCTATTCCCAGATGACTGCATGTCGCTCCAGCATCAATGGCGTACACTGCATCCATACGATCTTCTTAGTTCTTTTGCTTTTAGGACTATCATATGGAATTCACCTTCTCAGTAACAACGTTTCTTCTAGGATATTCCACGTCACTGTTGAGGTGAGCGGCAGCCCGAGCCACAGTACCTTTGGTCAGGCTCATGGCTGATATGATGATGATGATGATGATGATGATGATGATGATGATGATGATGATGATGATGATGATGATGATGATGATGATGATGATGATGATGATGATGATGATGATGATGATGATGATGATGATGATGATGATGATGATGATGATGATGATGATGATGATGATGATGATGATGATGATGATGATGATGATGATGATGATGATGATGATGATAACACTCTGTTTGACTGTTCTCGTCCGGTTTTTCCATTCGTGATACGTGCGTGGGTGAAACAACTGCAGTGTAGTCAACATCTGCTGACCAGATGTAGAGTGGACGGATGGCTAGGCTTGGGCCAACTGGTTTAGGGTACAGTACTGGACCGCTACACTGAATGTTGTCGTGACAAGGATATGCACTACTGATTAGCTGCTGTAACAATAGTGAAACTCGAGTCTAGCGCTTCTTTTCGAAAGGGGCCGTCTGAGAAGTCTGCGAGAATGCGATAGCTATGATTATTTGTGACTGTTTTTCAATTTGTGCTGACCAAAATTCCCTACTACTTACCAGTAGTAGAACCATAATTGCAATGGATAATCGTAGCAATGGGGACTCCCAATGGGATCGTAGTTTGCAGACATCGTCATAGTGAAACCTGGAAATGCCCAGTAAGAAGTTCTTCGTGATTAGCAATCAGGGCAGTTCAGGTACTTTAGTCAACAAAGGTTGCAACATCGCTTCAATCACTCAACGCATATCTTATGCCACGATCAGGGACCAGAACTCGACACACGCCTTCATGAGGCAAACCGTGTTAACCACTGCGTCATTGATCTCACATTAAGCACGATCGAATTGTCGTACTCGAATGTTCAACTACTTTCGCTTGTGAGTAGTGATCAGGTTGTCCGATAGCTTCGGGTGGGGACACATTAACTGTCCTATTACCTCCAATCGATGAGCCCTCGACTATGACTTCCCTCCAAGTTGGAATCACAGAAATCATTGACTTGTTGAGCGGTATTTTGATACTGATGAGTAGTTAGGCATTTATATTTTTTCAAGTTGAACATCACCCACAATTGATCGCAGCTGTCGCATTCCCATAGACTTCCAGTCGGCCCCTTTCGAAAAGAAGCACTAGACTCGAGTTTCGCTCTCATTAGAGCTCGTCAGTAGTGCATATCCTTGCCACTGCCGGACTAGAACTCCGGCCATTCTTCATGAGGCAACCGTGTTTACCACTGCGCCATTGACCTCACATTAGGCACGACCGAATTATCATATGTGAACGCTCAACCACTTTCGCTTGTGAGTAATGATCAGGTTGCCCGATCGTCTCGAGAGGAGACACAGTTACTGCCTGTTAACTCCAATCGATAACCCCTCGATTAGGACTTCTCTCCAAGTTGAAATCACAGAAATCATTGACTTGTCGAGCGGTATTTTGATTGTTGATGAGTAGTAGGGGATTTGGTTAATTTCAAGTTGAACATCACCCACAATTGATCGCAGCTGTCGCATTCCCATAGACTTTCCAACCACACCCTAAGTTTGGCAGAATGTCACGAGATCGCGCAAAGCTTTAAAATATTTCCAGGTATCTATAAGCTGGTCACTCAGACAGCGAATCACTAGTGTTACTTGGTGAGTGGTTTGGAGTTCCAATCACCACTACATCACAGAGTTATCCATTGAGTTTGGAGGGGAATGTAGACCGATGGTGTAATCTTTGGCCAAAGCAATTACAAGTCTTGCACGAATTTGTTGTGTGAACACAGACTCGGATTGCGTAATCGAATAGTAATCGGTTCAGCAATAACCAACATCCGTATTCCGACCAACTTGGAATGGTTGATCGGACCTGTGTCGACTACACGGAAAGCTTGAATGGGTTCAATCCGATGATGATTTGGTTGAACCTTCCCCCCCCCCAGACACGTTTGATGGTGCTAATTGACCCGTTTTCTAAAAAAAAACACTGCATCATGTGGCCTACATATATCTGCTGTACAACAACAGGAGAATGAGTACAAAATCATGGATTGGTCAAGGACAGGGAATTTGTCTTGCGGTCTCAAAGTCACCAGGTGGGATGTAGTGAAGCAACTGTATAGAGGTTGCTGCCGTGAATGTGCGTCTAGAGTTTGACATAGTCGTCGGTTTGCGTTCCTGAGTTGTATTATCACTCTTAAAAGGAAGGCGGATTAATACGGCCTTCTTCTTTATCATTGGTAATCCGGCTCGTGCTTAGTTACAGTATTTTGGTCATAAAATGTCCAATACCATTTTTGGATAACACTTTGGCGACGGTCTCTAGTCCCTGTGTCTGAAGAGCAATTTTTCATTGCTCTTCTGGTCAGGTGGTAGGCTGAGGTTTCATTTTGTTTTTTCATAAGCACAAAACCAATAGAATTGTGTGTATCACCCTACTGTGCTTTGGATGTAACGGAACGTTGTAAACTACTATCTGGGAGCTTATTCAGATTCACATTTAAAAAAATGAAATGAATTCTTTGATTCCGAGGTGCGTTCGGGTGAACGATAGCACGTAAATCATATTCATATTTCAATAGAACGAAACCATTGTCTGGGTACCGTCGATAGAAGCATCAATTGTTAATAGACTGACTTGATTGATGACGTTCCCGCTTGTCCATGAACAGATGCACAAGTAATTGGTCCAATGTGGATCTCCTTTTGACACCATCAGTTCACTGTTAAATCTAAACTGGACATGCAGCCCCTGCAATTGTCGTGATCAAAGGTCACACCATCGGTCTGCATGTCCATCCAAATTACAACAGATAAGTCTGTGACGTAATAGGCCGTATGGCTGCAAACTACTCGTCACTAACAATGGTGATTCGTCATCAGAGTGACCAGCTTATGGTTGCTTGGAAATTTTCATAAAGGTTTACTTGATCTCACGACATTCTGCTAAACTTATTTACGTTGTTTACATACTGTTTCAACTTCGTCTGTGAATAGTTATCGAAGACAATTTTCGTCATTGCTGTTTTCGATTACTAAATTATTCAGTATTGAAAGCTATTGACTCGTTTTACTGAAGTCGTGCATTTGGTACCACTCAGTGGTCAACATCTGAGTTAGCAAAATAGTGAAATGAGCTCGGATAACTTTCATTTCGAATAATATCTCAAATTGTACATCACCCACAATTGATCGCAGCTGTCACATTCCCATAGACTTTCCAATCGGTCCCTTTCGAAAACAAGCACTAGACTCGAGTCTCGCCTCATTAGAGCTCGTCAGTAGTAATATGTCGAGTAATATGTTTATTCGCTCTCCCGGTACGATCTGGCTGATTACGTTAGCGTAGGTTCATTGTAAGTTGATACACACAAACAATATACGGTAATTTATTTTTTCATTTGACAAGAAAAGCATTTAACAGGAAAATTTTCATGATTGTCCACAGCTTACATGTTAAAAGCAACACCTCTCTTAGACCGGGGACTGCGAGATTTAGAAATACTTCCGTAAATCAGAAGTTGATGTGATTTTTCCATGTGGTCTCTCTATGCAGTTGTCACCGAAGTTTTACGCCTAAAGTACTATAGGGTATTGTACATATTTTCATATTTCGCTTTATTTTTATATATAGTCTACAGCACTTGTTCTTGTACAAAGTGAACACCACTTGTTTGAATTGATTCTACTTAGCAATACACTTTTGGTGCGCGCGTCTCGTCTCCTTGGTGCTCCTGTTCCGCATAGATCGGGGTTGCCTATAGTGAGCTATTCAGCGACTGCATTTTGAACTGACTACTCGCGTCCCTACTTTTGTATAGGGCTAGTCCCTTACTGTACTCTTCTATCCTGTATATCCCAATCCGGCTTCTCGCTTGTGCTCGCGTGTATCCTCATTGGTTTTGTTGCTTTCCAGTGGATGCTCCTGTCATTCTCTAGATTCAAGAAACATTCGTATACCCACGTTAATGCCTATTACCTACTCCAAATTGGTGTCCATTGTCCTTTTGAAATATATGAATCGTGTGTCTTCGAAAGGCAGTCTTATTCCATTAACCTCCATTTTAGTGATTTTTTCAACTCAGTATCCAGACTTCTAAATCCAATGCAAATATTTACGATCTCATTTTTATCTTCTGGTCTTCTGTTATGCGTTAACAACACTTCCCTGTCAACTTCGATTTTTTCACAATACATGACCTAAGTCATTCGCTCTTTCTTTTGTATAAGGACTATGAAAATCTCGAATTTTAGCCTCTTGTGTCGCAAACGGCAATTTCTAGTCTTGGCCGATCTCGACCGTACTGTCCGGTCAAATCGGGGCTGCATTTGTTCCACGTGAACGCTTGTCACGCTTGTCAGGTAAGCGGACCAATCGGAGGCCGGCACGCTGTTGGCACATGTCTCACATCCGTCCTCTAGGGGACGGAAGCAACCAATCAGTCTCGCAATGATGTGCGTACGTGTGTTGTACCGGACGGTAGTGTAGGGTGTACGCAAAGTTATAAGCGCAACCCACTTAATCGTCTGTGCATATAGACTTGCACACTGAAAATGAGCGGGAGCTGTGACTGGCAAAGTTTATCCGAGTCTGAAAACTTATCATTTTCTATACTGGACTCTGATGACGACCAGAACTACGTAGACGAACATAGCTTGCCTCTTTCGACACAAGATCCTCAAGTCAGTAACTGCAGCTCTTCATCCATCTTCCGTGATGATCTGCTGACTGCTGGTGTTCAGTCAACGCCGAACACTGACCTCGACTGGACTTCACCGACTAGTTCAAAAGGTCCCGACGGTGAACAAACGAACAAAGTGGACCGTAACAATAACAGACCTGCGAAAGGTGATCGTAAAACGGCCAAACAGTTGACTGAACGTAAACGTCGAGACCGGATCAATGCACTGCTAGACACTTTGCGTGGCCTGATTCTAAGGTTACTGCACAAGAACGTAAGCGATCTCCAGTTGGTATCATAATGCTATGTTTTATGTATTCCATGCTAATTGGTGTGGGGCTAGATTCGATTAAATACTGGAGTGGACCGAATGTTTGTAACGGATGTCGTTCGGTAGGTGAGAAATGTGTCCACCACCAACTTCAGAAGAGTGTTTCGTCTAATTTGGTTGCTGACTGAAAGATATCGGAGCTTTTCTCGGGGGCAATAAGTCGAATATCTGACCCGCTGGGCCAAGAGTGTGGGCAGAATTAGGACATAAATTCGAGAGCTTTTAATACGGTAAGGTTTACGAAAACTCCCCCAAGTGGATGCGGAACATGTATGCCATTTAGTGTGCGAAAGATAATAGTTGAACGCTTTCCTGGACTCTTCCAACACAGTTTTCCACCGACAACAAAAAGACAGGAATGTACATGCAAAGGTCTTTCTCCTCTATGAACCTATGAGCCTATAACGTGTTCGTAGTTCAAAATGTTACCGTAAAGCTACTTTAGCTACACAACTATCAAACACTCTAATGGTTATGCTGATTCATACAGTAGTCATGTGCATCCAGCGTCAAAATTACGGGGGTATCATACTTCGGACCAGTTTCATTTCGTACATAATTGTTCAAAGTGCTTACCGTTAAAGATGCTTGAAAATGATTCTATCACAAGTTTGCTGTAAACGATTTACTCGACAAAGAATGGCCGCGGTCGAAGTATAAGAGCACTCCGTATAACAACTCCTCAAAGATAGTCAGCATGTCTTTTTTTCATTCTCCCTCAGTTTGAAACTCTGATAGTCTCTTCGTCTGATATATTGGGGTTAATTTATCGAATTACTGTCGTTTTGTTTATACATAAACTTGGCCGTTGAATCGTTGTACAATCTGACACTTAGTGCCTAATCGAATTAAATGGAATTTACACGTCATGATCACAGTTCGACTCCCGGTCGTGGTAAATGTATGAGCTTATGATGGTGGTGTTCACTACATTTTGTTAAAAGGGGATGACTGAAAATGATCTATGAATGAAAAAACTACAAACATCTGAACGTGATACTCACTTTTCTTGACCATCTCACTTGACTATTCTTATGTAATTAAAAATAGACAGTTATTTGAATTGTTTTTTCTTGTCATACGTAATGGATCATGATGCATGAATACGCAATCATTCATGCACTACATTCATTGTCAATGACAATAGAATTCGAGACGGCTGTGTTTAGATGTCAAGTGTGCCAACAGGTGTCATATTCTTTACAAGATGACTCTCTCATACACATGTGACTAATTCTTCAGAGATTGCACCTGTTAAACTGAACTCATCCCAGTCTATAGCCTATGGAGGTAGACTTTGTCTTGTACCCTCCAGACGGAAAGAGTTAGAATATGTATTTCTACATATAATAAGGTGTTTCTGAAAAACTAAGCTGAAGCCCAAGTATACAGCATAATCCTGTTGTTAGAAAACCATGCCAGTAAGTTCGTGATAGCCCTCTCCAATAGACCCCGGAGTGACATGCCCTTTGTTAGCTAACATCATAGCAGAAAACCCTGTCAAATGTAAATGAAGCCTATGAAACCCTGGTTGCGGCTTAATTATTTCTCGAATTATCGTCCTACAACTTTTTCAAAAAATCTACAAACACTCATTATGCCATTATAGTATTCTGCTAAAGCACCCAAACGTAAATGAAGTCCAAAAATATGAAGCTAAAATTAACTCGGATGGTCTCATGATTTGATGGCGATGATGATATTACAGAAGAAATCTTATTCAGATGGGTACAAACGTTTCATCTGGTCAACGTCTTGCATATGGACGTAGCAATCCCATCAATCGTGAACCAGGAAACGTGCAGTGACCTTATCGGCGTGAACTCTGGTACGAAAAGAGATGTAGCTTATTTCAGCTCGAAACGAATCGATACTAACGATGTTTTCCCAAAAGAATTTGAATGGATTAACAACAGACCTAATTTCTTATTCAGATATTACTTCTCAGCCGGCTTATTCCAGAAGGATGCATTAGACTTGGGTTTCTCTTTCAATAAATCTTGTCACTAGTGTACACCCTAGTTGTTATCAGGATTCTCAGCTGCTTTTCACACTTTTTTGGAAAAATCATGTTGACAGTTGCTTCAGTTACTTCATAATAAGCATCAACAAATTATCGTATCTAAACACGTAGCTACCTACGCTTGCCAATAGTTGTCAGGTTGGTCGATCGCTTTGAGAGCAGACACGTTAGCTGAGTCTGTAATTCCATAACGCTGACCCTCAAGCTCAGAATTTATTCAAGCTAAGGACTAAATCGATCCGAAGAATCATTTGATTGTGCTCAGGTTTGTTTTCTTACTTAATGAGTGTAAAAGAATGTGAGGCTTTGGGTTAAGTGGGCGATAGAAAAAAAAATACAAATCGATACAAATCTAGTCTTATGAATGCAGAATCATAGTGCTATCAATATGACATAAATAGCTGATCAATACAAATTCCCAAATCTCACGAGCTGGCTATATCAATCGATCAAATTGCATCCATCTACCAAGTGTATGCTCATTTGTGCCACCCATCTCGATCAATAGACAGATGAGCTAGACTATTACATTGCGATGTTGCACGACTGGAGCTGGCTTGAGACATATGCCCTTACACAACCACGGAAGGAAAATGGGAAGTAGAAAACCACCATAGGAAGAAAGAAGAAGAAAGAGAGGAGGGGAAGTGGACCTAACTACTAAAATAGCTACGTCTATATTCAAACATACAACATCAAGGCGCCTACACCTTGCAAACAAACAACCGAGCTGTAAGTGAAAGTAAGGCGTCATCAGCGAGACAGCTTCCTTACGGCTTTCACTGCCCCGCATCATTAAGTGCACTCACTTCACAGACAACTCGGCCAAACAACGACAACATTCACGCCACTGAGCTCGATTAGCCGCCATCTCACCTAATGTCTCAAGCAGTTTCCATTTCCTTATTTTTTTCCACTAACCAAGCCTCACGATCTCTTACTACTCATAAGTAAGCAAAACGAACCTGAGCAAATCAAATGATTTCGGTGATTTAGTCCTGAATGAATAATTCTGAGCTTGAGGTCAGCGTTTGGAATTAACAAGACAGCTAACGTGTCTGCTCTCAAAGCGATCGACCAACCTGACAACTATTGGCAAGCGTAGGTAGCTACGTGTTTAGATACGATAATTTGTTGATGCTTATTATGAAGTAACTGAAGCAACTGTCAACATGATTTTTCCAAAAAAGTGTGAAAGCAAGCTAAAATCCTGATAACAACTAGGGTGTACACTAGTGACAAGATTTATTGAAAGAGAAACCCGAGTCTAATGCATCCTTCTGGAATAAACCAGCTGAGAAGTAATATCTGAATAAGAAAATTAGGTCTGTTTGTGAATGCCATTCAAATTCTTTTGGGAAAACATCGTTAGTATCGATTTGTTTCGAGCTGAAATAAGCTACATCTCTTTTCGTACCAGAGTTCACGCCGATAAGGTGTCACTGACGTCCACTGTTCACTATGATGGATTGTACGTCATATGCAAGACGTTGACCAGATGAAACGTTTGTACCCATCTGAATAAGATTTCTTCTATAATATCATCATCGCCATCAAATCATGAGACCATCCAAATAATTAGCTCACATTTTCGGTTCATTTGCTGGTGTTTAGCAGAATATTACTAATGGTATATGAGTGTTTGTAGTTTTGAAAAGTTGTAGACGAAATTCGAGAATTAGCCGCAACAGGGTCATAGGTTCATTTTGACAGGGTTTTCTGCTGATGTAGCTAACATGGAATGTCATTCCGGGTCCTATTGAGAGTGGTTTATACGACTTACTGGCATGTTTCTTACGACAGACTTGTCTGTACTTGGGCTCAGGTTGTTTTCAGAACACCTCTAATCTCATATGTAGAAATACCTATTCTAACCTCTTTCCGATAGGTCAAGACAAAGTCTACCTCATAGGCTATAGACTGGGATGAGTTCAGTTTAACAGGTGCAATCTCTGAAGAATTAGTCACATGTGTATGAGAGAGTCATCTTGTAAGAACATGACACCTGTTGGCACACTTGACATAACAAGCCTCTCGAGTGTGCTCTGACACAGAATGTAAATCCGTGTTCTCCATTCAATATATCCAGCTCATTCATGTCTGTAGCTGTGGGTGCACTCCAAACAATCAACCATTACTTACAACTGAGTTTCATACTCAACATCATTACCCGTTTTTGACAATCATGTTAGTATGTGTTCTATGTGTCAAAATCGTCTAGATTAGAGGTCGTTTCATCATTGCCTACCTCAAATGTCTATTGCAATGTCTACAACATGCCAGTTTCTGTCCATCTGCTTAACTCTGTTCGGGGCTAAGGATAATCGACTTATTTATTCATGGGTAAGGCTAACTAGGTATAGAAATGCAAGGTCTTCGTCAAACGTTCAAACACAAACGTAACTGTTACTGACAAATCGGCATCGTTACATCACGTATTCAACCAAGGTAAGATGCGTCTTTCTGTGGCTATTCACTTGTGAGAATGAGATTCATAGCTAACTGCAAACAACATAGATGGTAATTCGAACTCATATAGAAATCGTTCGTAGACTCAGATTTATGTGCTAGAAAGTCGGAACTTGACTATTTTTTCAGTCTTACGACTCAACGATCGACGAATGAATAGAATTAAACCCATCGTTTTTAATATCACGAAGACGTCATCAGCTCACAACTTTGTCAGTCCACATAGAACCCAGAATCTAACAGTGCTGTACGAGATGCTTCTCGTGATGACACCCCTCGCGGTAGCACGTAATGTACTCTTCTTACTCAATGAGTTTTAGTAAAACTCCGTGTCTGTTGTGTCTTAGGGGTCAGCCTCTTCTGGCTACAAATGATCATCCTGTCCGTCAGACACCAGAGAGGATAGAAACCCTGATAAAAGATTGATGAGCTTATGAGTTCTTAATGTCATCTTGCCTATTCACAAACCACTAGCCTATTGAATAGCTATTTGGAAAAGCGAACTCATGGACACTGAACCGTAATGTTTGTTTGTTCCTAATGGGATTGAATATTTAAACTGGTAAGACTTTAGATATCATCCATACTTATTCGTGACATCCATAGTAAAATGAATTTACTAGTGTATTTGTGATAATATGAAGTAACCGCGTTGACTAATTGCGCCAACTGACCTACATAGACGGCGATTCAATCCATAATGTGAACCACTTTCGTTTGTGAGTAGTGATCAGGTTTCCTGATCACCTGAAGAGGAGACACAGTAACTGTCCTGTTAATTCCAATCGATGACCCCTGGACTAGGACTTCTATCCAGTTAGGTCGTGCCTAATGTGAGGTCAATGGCACAGTGGTCAACATGGTTGCCTCCTGAAAGCTTGGCCGTAGTTTTAGTCCCGGCCATGCGAAGGATATGCATTACCAACCAGGCTGCTCTAATGAGAGCGAAGGCGAACTCGAGTCTAGTGCTTCTTTTCGAAAGGGGCCGACTGGAAAGTCTATGGGAATGCGACAGCTGCGATCAATTGTGGGTGATGTTCAACTTGAAATTAACCAAATCCCCTACTACTCACCAATAATATCAAGTATTAGAAATGAATACGAGTCTCACCTGAACTCATGAACGCTGCTTTGTTGTTCCTGGTACGATCATTTGGTCTAGCATCAATTCAGAATACTATTCGTTAATAATATACCTTATCTTAATAGCTATTCAGTGCACTATCTCTGACTCTACATGTGACCAGGATAGGTATTAGTAAACCGATAACTAATTTAGAATAATCGTGACAGTTAAGTTGACGTAAGCTCTCACGGTCACTTGACTGTGTTTGTAGTGTTTGTTGGTGAGCAATTGTTATGATCATTCGATGGAAGAATTTCACTTTGAAACAGGTGTGTTTCTCCTGCGTTATTTAATTGGATACGAGTCACATAGCGTTTTCCCAATCTTCATGTTGCCTCAATCCCAATAGACTCACTTCGTATGATTTGCATTGTTAAGCTCGAAATCCACTTGTCTAACAGATCGTCAAAACAGTTTGCTCCATCCCAATTGACTACCGATTCTTTGTAAGTCAATGTTCCAAGTCATTTGGTCCATTTGTCCAGCATTTGGAATGATGGACGAAATACTGTGTCTCCACTCTTGAAAAATCCCTGTCCCCACCCTTCGTACGATCCAACTTGGCTGCCTGACTGCCAACTGACCGGTCGGCACAATTACACAGGGTAGACTGGTGTACTCATGCGTCAGTTACTAGCTTTGCTGTACTTGGGCATGAGTCGACTGCTCAGTTGGCTTCGGTCCAAATGTACGCGTGGACGAGTGACGATTACACTCCCCCCCTCTACGACTGAGTCAACACGAGTCGTGACATGCACCAGACCCCTCCTAGTTGTCAGTATGCACGTGCACTCATTAAAAATAGATGAAGCTTCAGGTCGTTTGACGCTATGAAATGCATGCAGGTATGCAGGTGCATGATTATGAGGTAGGGGTGATAATCGGCTGGGCATATATACGGCTGTGTATTGGGACCAGGTATCCACGTGGTTGAAACCAGTTCAAACCGGTAACCTGAGCAGAACTAAGTCCATCTGGTCAAACAAGATTGATAAAAAGTCATAACATTGAACTTAATGGTCTCATCCCCTTGATGATAGTCCGGAGAATGAAGAAAATGAGCTGGAAGTAAAGATATGAACGAATAGAGTTTCATCCACTTATCCCTACTAAGTGGGAATACACAAAGAATACTTGTTGACTGAACTGAACAAGAGAACGTGGACAGATCGTAAACCATGGAGATAATGTTGGTGCGTTTGTACTTCCAACCTATGGAAATTAGTCGTGAACTACACAACGTTTTAACCGATAATCAATATGCTGGTGATAGACTACAATGCAAACATGACCTTGTTGTGCCAAGGTAGCAAGCAACCAGTTAGTGAGTAAATAATAACAACCGTTTCAAGGTCGAAATATGTCATGTTGGGTTACTTTGTTCACCAGATCACCAAAAAAACAAACTGGACCGTCCACTCTTTAAACGAGAAAGAATTTTACCCTACTCGGGTGTTACTTCTAGGTTATATAAACTTAAAAAATGAACTGGGCGAATTTAGAAAAAATCATTGCTGTAGCAAAACAAAGTCATGGTACATATAGATTTTAATAAATTGTAACAAGTTTTCAGGATTCCAACTTCAGAATATTGCAATCAATTCAAAGATTGTTTTGGTAAATTGAAGTACCACCTGGTTTTGTATTCAAAGGATACTCTGATCGAAAAATATTCCTCTTCACTATGCAGCCGTCGTTTTGGACACACGCTTTATTGGATTAAATATTTGAACATTAAGTACGGTTTTGTAAAATAGCAAGATACATACGAATACTTCCACAATAGAAGTCTGAATGGGAAAATAAACGTTGAATTATGTTATAATATAGTATATATATTATATATATATATATATATATATATCGCTAGTGTAGTTTATCTGCAGCTTTGTGAGTCTCAGGGACCTAGGTATGTTTGCGCCTTATATTAATCTGTTTGAAAAAGCGAACGCATCAAATAAGAGGGGTCATGTACGATCGCGAGTACCTGGAAATACGGAACCGTGATCTTCTATGGAAACATGCAACTATCTTCTTCTGTGATGTGCAACTTTCTAAGCGCATTGTCGATTAAGTCTTTATTCGGCAAATGGCACCAAATTTGGCCTACGTTTTATCCAGCCTGAGTACAAATTAATCACGTAATCAGTAACACGAGAACGTGATCGCCGATTCTTTGTGAGACAGGTGCAAACGAGTATGACAGCTCATCAAGGCAACCATTCGGACATATGTTCTGATGAGACAGTGTTTTCCCAACCTACTGAGAGACCATAAAAGCCGCCTGCAATGCGTCTGATGGTGGTTGTTTAACCCCGTTTGATAAGCTGTAGTAGAAATGGACTTCCCATGATATTATCCCCGCGATAAGTACTTCTATCACGCAGTAATGATACGTTTCCATAGTCTGATTACTTGTCAATAGAAATCAGTTTATTTAAATGCATATAGCGATGTTACCCAGTTTGTCAAATTGTTTTTGTTTCAGCCTCGACACCATCGAATTAGTTAAAGAGCAGACATCCTCGAGCTCTGTGGTTCCATTCCTCAAACGCGAACTGAATCAGAAACATCGTATTCAGAGCTCCAACATTTCAAACATCGACATCAGTAAGGCTGGTTCTGTTGAAAGGATTACTAGGGAAAAGGTGGCCCAAGAATGTGGTTGCGAAAAGACCGCCTGTAGTACAAAAGTTACTTTATCTGGTTCTACCGACCAAACTGACAAAGTCACGCTGTCACATCCGCCGGAATCTTTGTCGTTCGTAAACGATTTCCCGATACGAACGATGAACGATGAATATATTCGTCTTGGTCAATTTCCATACCTTCCGGATCATCACCATCACTACCGGACCCAACAACATGAAACTCCACATCAACCTGTTGACTGTAATGGATGCTTAGGTTCTGTCGATAACCCGACGGTTAGACGGCCCCTTGGCAATCTGGACAACACTGGAAGGGTCTACGGTCTGACAAGTTCCAGTTTATGTTCAAGCAACCATCCGAACGCGACTTACGGTCATCAACTGACAGGTCTTTTACACTTTCCAACTGCTTCAGGCCATCCTGCTGGGAGCCATTGGACAATGGATATTGCAGGGATGTGCAAAATGGACGAGAATTTCTTTTCCATGCATCCGAACCCAACCCAACCATCCCTTTGGAGACCATACGTGTAGGATGAACAGGAGGATTGCCTTCCTTTAAGCGCCAACTTTACTCATGCTAGCACAACTACACCAACGACCGAATTTCTTATAGTAATATGTTCATATTCAAGCCCTTGTAAAATTTATTCACCCCAACATTTCACTGTTTTATTTCTATGCAGGTGGATAACTGGGTGAGCTACTCCGAAGCAGTCTTCGACTATGAGTGAGACATCACTTTCGTTTGGCCGTGTATTTCGTATTAAGATGGCGGTGGCACTTGTTCTGTCTCGAAAATAGCTGGCCGAAATGCCCATGTAAATGAAAAATCTGCGCTCAGCCTAATGTTCTATTCCAAGGAATGTCCCATTAATACGTATCGTTACCGTTTAACTACTAACCCCCTATTCAGTAGCATATTCTTTTAATGTAAAAGCCGAACCTGGAGCAGTTGGTGTGTATCCTCAACAAACATAGTACGAATCTAAACAAATAGTTGATACATTTTGCTTGACGTATTTTTGTCCGAGAATTGAGAACAATATGTTTCATTCATATCCAGTGATCTTCGTCCAGAATGCTTACGACATTTCTGGGGAAGAGTAGTCGGAATGGCAGAAACATTTTGCTCCTTATGTACTGTGCTCAGTTTACTGGGTACATGCATAATATTTCAGTAACGCTGGGCTCTTGTAGGATCGACTTTAGTTCATTTGTGCATATAATCGCCAGTAATAATTTGAGATATCAGACAGTGTTAAAGGACACATATGAGTAAATGCATATTGCCAGGGGATGAGATTTTGGCGCCACCAGATTCAATTCATTTCTTTACAGAGGCTTTCAGCGATTCTCGTACCAAATGACAACTTTATTTGAAAATTTGTAAATTGTACACGTACCTACGTGCTCTGACTAGTTTGTTTTATTGAATTCCTTCGAAGTTTTAAAATCTACGTTCTCATCTACACCGAGAGAAAGAGTATGGGAGGCTGGAAACATTAACATGTCCAGACCAGAATCCTCAACTATAATGGAATATCATAGTAGACGTGTGCGTATATCTGACATTGTGACTTCATGCAAACTGATTTTGGTGTCTGCACGCACCATACACCATACAACAGGATTTGTAGCGTCGAGAGTACCTAGTTTAAAGCTTATCATGACAACTGAACGATCATTACAGCCTGGTGAGGCAACACACACCGATATATATATAAATAGTGCAGATAATGCTTACAAACGGTCATCAAATCGCACGACTGCGCGCAATACTCTCAGGCTGCCTAAGACAACAGAGGTGCGTATTACCGATGTTTGTGACTCAAAAACTCTCGGTTAGACGGTGCCAGTTTAACCGTCTTTTATGTGAACTCAGGACCGAGATGTGAAGTGTAGTAAATGAAGAACGATTGCATCTGAGTGAATGTCATCCCGTCAGTTTATTGTTTTAAGAAACTTCAATAACGGATCAAACGCGGGACACATTTTGTGCTGTAACTACTCTTTGCTCTCACGAGCGTCTAATTTCTACATGGCATTTTTGTATCCGCAAAATTTTGCAGTGACTAACAGACATAATTAGGGCTGGGCAATTTTGCTGATCTGAATCAAGTTCATTTAACCACTGGGGCTACCATTCACGTTAAATCTAAGCGACCGTACCTGCAAACGCCTCATTTTCTCTCGTAAGAGGCTAGCTGTGAAGGTCACTATTCTCCCAAACAATGTTCCGTACTTTAGTATTTCGTCCTGGACTCAGTTTTATCGCCCAAAATTCTCGTGCACGCTTTCAGGAGGTTTGCAAACCGTTGTCTGTCCTGCTTTCTCCATTAGTCTCAGGTCGTATAAAAGTTTGTGTTGTACTCAAGCCAATGATCAAACACAAAAAAGCACTTCAGCCATCAAAATCGACATAGTCCAACCTCGTCTAGTATTTGAAGTAAGCCGAGGTCACTCGTCATATTCACTGATGCCTTTCATGGTTCAGTTACTTCCCTCTGTTTGAGCTGCATATCTATTCCAGAGGAAAAATGCTGCTATAGTATGTAATGATTTTACTTCTCTGTTCAATAGTTCTATGTTTCTTTTTCACAGCCACACAAAATGACTTGCCTCAACAAACCAATTAGTTCAATATGTTGTCATTAACACATAACACATGCAAACCCACTATTTCATTTCGCTACTCGAGTGAACTAATATAAAATCTCTGTAAGTGTTACTAGGAAAATCCTTACGTAATCTAGGCACACTCAGAGGCCATGCATTAGTTTAATCGGGGGCTAACTTCCAAAAAAGTAGGAAGTACAAAATCAATTTGTGGTTGTTCTGAATAGAGCATTCTTCGTTCACTGAGAAGATGTGGGTTTACGGTTGTGACCCCATCGTTTCACCATTCATCGCCTGCATACAGCATCGTTCGGCATGACCAACAAAGCTAGCGCAATGGTCTCCGGTTACGTCGCACATAGCAGAGATGACTACTCTTTCCAGGGCCCCATTCTCCACTCCTGTTGACTTTGCACACCCTGAGGATCTCCGTTTATTATTGTCTCGTGGTGCACCTGCAGTTGCCTTTTAACTCTTGCTTTCACCATGCTCCAGACATTCTCAATTGGATTCAACATTGGTGAATAGGGTGCCAGTCGTAAGAGTTGTCCTCCATTATATAACTCCTCAGCAAACACTTTCCAGATCAGTGTGACACGGTGCGTTGTCGCATATCAGCACAATGTCTGACATGGGTGTACTGATCTTCATCTGATCTAGCAAGGTTCGTAGCCAGCCCTTGCAATCGTTGCTGTTATATGCTCCCCACCTCGTCATGCAGATGTCGTAACTCCAATCAATGAAGATTACGGCCTCGGCTGTTTGTTACAGAGATGCATGCTCTCGTTCCTTTTAGTGAACGTCCCATTGACCTCGTACAGAACAAATTGAAGTTTGTCTCATCTATCCAGCAAATGGTCTTCGAATTTGCATAACACTCCATCAGTCGATATGCAAACAGTCGCCGTAACTCCAAATTCTCATTTGAGTCATGCCAACGGGCACTTGGCACAGTTTCTTGACAGTTATGCACCGGCCATCCAAGTATCAACTGATCGTTGTGGTCGATAACTCCTTCTCAAACTCAGCTTTGACGCGCAATCTCAAAAATTGCAGTGTAATCGTTGGGTCTACGGAAGTCCACTCCAACAACATATCGATCTCAGATTCTGTCAGAATCTTGCTTCCATGTCCTTCATGCCTGATACAATCCACATGAAGCCACTTGTAAGCAGTATTACACTTGACTCCGTTCAGAAGGGCAACCATGCGCCAGTCATCGCCTCTTTCGAATGCTACATCTGCGTGTTTCGGGACTGATGCGAGTGTACTTGCGTCCGCCAGCCATGTATGCAAGAGAACTAATGGAAATGTTCTCACAAACTGGTTCACTCTCACATTACAGCTCGAAGTCTACCACAACCCTAAACCTCACTCCTATTGGACGTGAGATCCACAGACATCTCTAGCCACTCACAACCCTTTACCTGTCAAAGGAACCAATACGGTCCGCAGTTTGATGAATTAGTAGGAACAGGGTCAGATGATCTGTGCTCCACTTTGACCGCTAACCCCGTTCTCATTAAGCAAAGCCGTTGACACCCTCGAATAACCCGTACCACTTCCTCTATCAAAGTAGCCAATGCGAAGTGCTCTAATTAAGATTGGTTGTCCCTTCCGGTTAGTTGGACCAATCGCGTTCTTGCCGTCACGTCCAAGATTCTAACGTGGAAATTCTAATGCACCAAAGTGGAAAATCTG
>LOND01003994.1:29984-43535 GCA_014220965.1 Paragonimus kellicotti
ATTTAATGATGCAATATAATAATTAGAGAGTATCGATCAGCTAACCACACACGATTGCACGTTTATTTCACACCTACGCCTCACACACTCTTACGTACGATGTTTGCGTACACACACACACACACACACACACACACACACACACACACACACGCGTTACTTGGTATCTGCCGTCTACTAACAACAATCTGTCATTACTCCAGACAGATATTCCAGTCTGTTCCAGCTGCTTCGCCTCGATCTCACTTTGAGAAGTACGGTGAATTGTGCACTGGCTTCGTTACCTCAGAGTTTGCTTACGTCGTGCTCCACATGTCCGCGGTTGGGATTGATATTGGAACTACTGCCAGTTGTGTGGCCGTTTGTGAAAACGGTCAGGTTCATGTTGTGCCGAATTGTTTTGGGAATTATGCCTCTGCAAGTTACGTTCTGTTCACAGACACTGAGGTAATTGCTGGTGAAGCGGCTAAACGTGAGGCTAAAATCAATTTTGAAAGTGTATGTCCAGGCGTCAAGATGTTGTTAGCGAAAGGATCCAAACACCCAGACGTTATAAAATTCCGACGGAACACCTTCGTGAATATGATAGATGACGATGGAACTCCTAAAGTAAACATTGCTTCATCACTACGTACACTCGAGGAGATTACGGGACTATTGTTGAAAGAATTAAAGAATATGGCTGAGAAATATTTGGATAAACAGGTCACGAAGGCTGTGCTGACGGTGCCCGCATCATTCACTGAGCCTCAGAGAAGGACGTACATAGATCTGGCCAAGAACGTTGGGCTTCAGGAAGTCTCCTTGTTAAGTGACACAATGGCAGCCGCATCCCAGTTTATACGAAAACGTAGGTCAAATGAGGACTGTACGTTTGTTGTCGTGGATTTTGGTGCTAGTAAGTGTGATATATCTGCGTTTACTTTCACCAACGCCGTCCTTCAAACTCTGGCCACTGTCAGTGATGACAGGTTGGGAGGTGATGAGTTGACACAAAATTTGGTGGACCATTTTGTTCAGCAGCTGGAGGATGTGGAGAATATAGATATTAAGCAAAACCGAAGAGCCTTATTTCGTCTCCGCGAAGAATGTGAAGAGTTGAAATGCAAGCTGAGTAGGACTCAAAAAGCCGTATTAAATTTGCAGTCTGTTATGCCTGGTGTTAACTTAAACACCACAGTACAGCGCAGCGATTTTGAAGAAATGAGCCACAACACATTCCAAAAGATTGCGGACCTGCTAACGGAACTTCTTCAACAGGATGAAGTACGGTCAGTGGACATCGATGAAATTGTGCTCATTGGTGGTTCTTCGATCATCCCCAAATTCCAATCTACTTTACAGACCTTATTCAATGGAAAGACACTAAACCATATGCTTGACCTAAAAAGCGACATCGCATCCGGAGCGGCGATCCACTCGGAGCAAGCATTTCCTCAACTGCCGATCATGCCTGAAACACAAAACCGGACTCCCGTATCAATTGGCATTGAATTATTGGACCGTATCGTCTCGGTCGTGATCAAACGCGGCACAGAACTACCAGCAACGGGAAGTGTGTTTGTCACAACCTCAAAAGACAAACAGACCAAACTGTTATTTCGAATTTATGCATGTGGTGAAACTAAAGCAGACAGAGGAAAGATGTTAACCGAATTCTGGCTGGATAATATTGAACAAGCTGATTGTCGTGTTCCGAAAATCGAACTGGAGTTCAAGCAGAATGGTGTTTTAGCAGTGAATGCACGTGGAACAGAATTGGGAAGAATCGATATAGGTGGCCTGAGAAAAGAGTTAGACGTTTTGGGGACTAGAGAGGCAGAGTTTGAAGAAGAAGACCGTGAACTAGTGGAGAACATCAAGCATATGAATAGACTGGAGCATACTGCGCATAGGTTGAAAAGGAAATGTTCTGGCGACCTTCAGGCAAAATGTCTGGACATAATTGAGAGCATCAACCGTGACAGAAAGACTCGTAATTATCGCCAGAAAAGTTATTACGAAGAAGAAAGATTGAAGCTATTGAAAAGTCCTTGTAGCGCAGTGTTTTTGTGACCAATTGCGGAAAGTTTCAACCCAATGACATTGGATTGTAGCAAGATGTGGTCTACACAGTTGTCCTGAGTTCTTCACCGTTTAGTTCAGTCATTAAATGAAACAATCGGTTATTTCGTAGTGGAGCGAACAATTAAATAATAAGTTAAAATCTGTGAAGTTCAGTGTGCTGTCAAACAAAAGCCATTTGGGGAAATATGATTGTAATGTTGAAGTCTGTTAATGAAAGTTTGACTGGAAGCCAGCGGCTTGTACGGGTATCTATTGGCTGCATATTACAGGGATAGTGGGATGAACCGTCAGATGATTTTGTATTGACTAACTACTTGGGAATGGCGTTCAGTTTGTTGAAAATATGCTCATTCGCTCTCCTGACCAGCAGCCTAGTAGACAGAGTAAGCAAATTAGCACACACTGTGGGCTGAGAATGCCTAATAGTTGGGGTTTCAGTTGAATACACCATTTTAATCCGGCGAACTATCCAATCGTAATGAGTTGTTCGCAGACATGAACTTTTGGTGATGCGGTTGGAAAATGTCTTTGATGTCAAAGACGACTGACAGTCAAGGCGACTAGTCAGGGTAAACCCTTTTGCAGTCTAGCTGCATATTTTGATCAAAATGGAAATTAATCGTGCTCACATAAGAAGTACGTCACTTTTTTAAATCTGTGATGCCGAACAGTGTACAACAGAAGCTAAGTCAGTTTGTTGACAGCATATTTAAGATGGCTGCAATGATAGGCAAGTAATATCGTTTCGAAGGTGAATAACTGGAGAAATTAAATAGCATTTGTCTTCAGTTCCCTCATGAATGACATAAAGTCAACGTTATACCTGCTATGGATAATTTATTTCCCAATTCTTTAGCAATCCAGTATCGACATGTAACTGTAGTTGTATCTTATACTACGTGTGCTCATTGAAATGATGAAGCATTTGGCTCATCGCAATCAAGACGACAAATGATTACACTTGATGCCTCAAGTGTCGTACGTGATGATCTGTTAATCACTTTTGCAGTGGTTTTCAATAACCAGACTCATTGGAATTTTAACCAGAATAATGAAGCCATAGGAGGAATATCGTCTTTGTGGATAGAAAATTATATTTGAACTGACCACCCATGTTTGAAAGAATGTACATTATAATTGCTCATCGTCAGTCAAATAGCACCGAGTAAGTGAAGACGAAAAAGTATTTGGGGCGTGCGTTGATATCTGAAAATGTTATACCAGGTAAATACAGTTGGCTATCCCACTACTGGATGGTCCCTCGAATTCCAGAGCGGCGGACGAAGTGCTAACTTGAAGGACACAACCATACTCTACCGAACAGTGTTTGCTTATCCAAGTAAACATGTATTTCTATATATTTGTAACTTCAAGGTAGACAAGAATGTGTTGAAGTGTACTTGATTTTCTATATTAGTTCTTCAGAGTAGTAAATACCTTCTCTTCTTAGTAGTTTTTCCAAGGACATCTTTTGCTCGTCGATTAATCGCTTTTGTATTGCTCAGCTTACCATTGTGAAGTTCTACACTTCTTCAGTACAGCACAACCAAGTAGAACGTTTCAACGCGGCAATGCTTCCGATAGTTCAAAGCTTGAATGACATTGCGTTCTGTTCTAAGATATTTACCGTTGTTTCGTACATTTCTGTTGCGTCGAAATAATTTGGCTATCCATCTTTTTACAGTAGTTTCAGTGAGATGCTGGAAATGAGTCTACAACTTCTGTTGCGTAATTTTCCGGCCGAAAGGTGATTGTGTCTTCCTAAGAAGATTGGAAGCCCACTTCGTAGCTTATAAATTCAACGCAGCTTTCACCCTCTTGAGACCACTCTTACGCTGACACACTCATTTCGTCGTACGGGCTTCGTTCGATAAAACTGACTATTGTTGCTGTCTCTGGAAAACTGAACCAATTGTGACCCAGTCCTTTTAACTGCAAGATTTTGCCGTTGATTAATTTTTCTGTTGTGCCTGAGAAGCCGTCGTTGCGGCCAACGATTGTGGCCACCCGAATCCAGTTTAGTCATGGCAAGAGCTACTCGCAGAAATCTTATCAGTCTTATTGAGGATAGAGGAATTACTGATTTGTAGTACAACTTCGAGGGTTCATAATCACAGCAATGCTTAACGATAACAGGCAGTTGGGCAACTTACCAAAATCAGTGGAATTGTCGAGTTGGATACTGGGATTAACATATTGGTAAATTTGATTAAAACTTGGGGTTAACTGTATTTTGAGAATGTTTCAGACTCATCTTTCAATGGCTTCACGGAACAAATGACAAGTTTTCAGTGCTGTTACATAGCTTTGTCCGTTCATGCTTTTACGCATTCTAAACGCTTCGCGAGTGATCAACTTTTCACCAGCATTGCACTGCTCTGTTATCATGACAACTAGGCTTAAAGCCTCTTAAGATGCCAGGTGAGGTTTTGAGGACATTCTCATGGGTTCGGTGATAGCTGTTACTCTGCGGACACCAAGGAAGAACCTTCATTGCAACATTTTAGCTGAAGAGCATGAGCACAGTATGGAATGAAAGGGATCTTAGGGAATCGGACGTCAAGTAGAGAAGGGCCACTCAGCGTACGGGCATGAGTGCGCAGGGTGTAAGTGCACGCAGAGCAAGTAGGTGTATGACAGGATGGGAAAAAAATCAATAGAGTGTTAACACATCAGTCATACTGTTCAAATCTTTCTAGGGTTGTAATTTTGAAAGAGATTCAAACCTGATTCTCGTGCAACAGGTGAGCTGTATGCAAATAATACGCCAACTTCGCTCGTCTCAAAGTTTCGTTCACCAACATTTTCGGGCACAGAACTCAAAACGATTCATCTCTTTATCAACAGATATACCTGTAAATCTGCATCAGAGGTCCATTTCATCATATACACAACCTTTCTGGGTGTTGTGCAGTCCGCCTTCTATTTTATGAGAATGTTATCTAGTTCGTCTTCTTTCATTCGTTGAGATGATCTACAGACACCCAGATTGTCTTTGTTCCGACAAGGGCTCATCATTTTCAGATAAATTTGCCTTTATGCTCCAGGTGTCGATCGAAGCACCCCCAGCAGAACAGGCTACCGTACGATAAGACAGTCGACTGCACCCACAAAATACACGGGTCAACAAGCTGCTGAAGTGATTTGACATAAGGCATTCGTGTTGTCCTGTTAAGAGCACTCACGCAAACAACATATGCGTGCTTGCACGGCGTTCCCATTTGTATGGCCGGCCACTCGTAACATGGAGTGGGCCCGTTTCCTTGTTCCTGTCTACGCCAGATTGGATAGGGTCGTGTGACCTTTCTGATTACACAGTTGGTTTTTAGCCGACTTACACTTGCGTGTGGGGGTTGTGCAGCCTAACCTCTTACCGTTCGATCGTGCATACTCGCTGTTGCTTGCAGTTCCTGCCGTACACTTGTCCTCTTCACTACTATACGGTTCTGTCGCTTACCTACACATACCTTCTACCCTAAGTCGCACAAGTGGGAGCTCGGCAACAAAATCCGGAATCCGAACCAAACGGCAGTCATGTCTTCGGTGTGTGTGACACGTCTGTATATGGGAATTTCTGTTTTCACCGGAGCACGGACTAACGAGTAAGTGTGCTAACCAAGTCGGTTGAGCGAACGGACACAATACACAGCCGAAACCATAACCAGATTAGCTGACTGTGGGTGGATGGGGGGTGAACGCGCATTTTCCAGCAAAGTCGCTTGGTCCCATCGTCCCAGTTTATTGGCCATCACGGTCCACGAACGACAAAACCCTGCTATTCACACACGTCTCGGCGCTTGCGAGTCAACGATGGACTAAGAACCAGGATGCATCAGTGAGTGCAGCTAGACGAAGTCAAAATACGATATTTCCCTCACGGATTGTGCCACCACAATAATTTTTCCACCAAATGCTCAATAGCAAATCCAGAAATTCTCGTGCGTGCTGTGCATAATGTGGTGCTGCGCTATCCTGTTGAAACCATACATATTCAGGTATCCTCAGTTACTTCTGCGCCGATACAACGTTCAGTACCAGCTTCTGGAGATGGGATTATCCTACTTTGTAAATGATTATGGGAATGAAGGTTTCACCTTTAAAGTTTTTATAAAAAAGAAGGGCTCGATAATCTGTACTCCAGCAAGCCTCGTTCAAACCTTAGGGTTTAGGTCATGTTGATGTCCTACTGCAGCAAACCAATGAGGGTTGTTTATGTGCCAAAATTTCTGTGCTAATATGTACTTTTGGTCACTTAGGTCATTTATACAGCTCATCACGATGAAGTATAATACGTCGACGTAAATTGGATGCGCATGGGTTATGCACGAATCGGTGACTACTTGAGCCGGCCTACCGGAAAAGAGGAATTTGTGGGAAGTCATATCTGATAGTTTCACGTGTGTTGGGTACCTCTTCATACAACCTAGAATGTTTTGAGAAAGTCTTGTATAGAGGTTACATAAATATCTGGTGACTGAAACTTTTTGAAGTCAACATGTCGGAGGAATATGATGGTAGATGAGTAACCTACATACTTAACTACTGTTGGACATTTCACGATTTGGGAGAGAGGACGGTTCCACACACGGATAAATGTAGATGTGTGTCAAACCATCCCTTTCTTGAACCTTGCGTTCTTACTGCTTGAGCGATATGTACACTCTGTACGGGTCACCGGTAATCATTTCGACAACATTAATTACGCCATCCCTGATGACAGGAATGTTGG
Source organism: Paragonimus kellicotti (assembly GCA_014220965.1). Classification (NCBI taxonomy): domain Eukaryota; kingdom Metazoa; phylum Platyhelminthes; class Trematoda; order Plagiorchiida; family Troglotrematidae; genus Paragonimus; species Paragonimus kellicotti. The sequence continues at coordinate 36,781 of LOND01003994.1, forward strand.
GCTTGAGGAGGTAGTTCGCTGTGAAGATGTGAAGCTTGAGAATCATTAAAAAGTACCACACCATCAGTTTAAGATTGATAAATGTAGCTATGTCACATCTGACATTCATATCTGACGATGTTTGACAGAATATAACTGAAGTCTGTGTGTGATAAATTCTCATGACTAGTACCACATTGGTGTTCCGGGTCCTCTGTAGGTCATAAGTTACATAATCTGCTCGGTCCGGACGTAAACATCAGGCCATGGAAGATTCAGTGTTTTGACGAAGCGTTTTTGAACACATAATGGGGGGAGAGTAAGCGGATGGCTATGGCTTCTGCGACTCTCCCCCCCATTATGTATTCAAAAACGCTTCGTCAAAACACTGAATCTTCCATGGCCTGATGTTTACGTCCGGACCGAGCAGATTACGTAATTATGACCAATAAACGGGTCAAAGAGCGCCTGTTGGCAGTCGCAGAAGCCATAGCCATCCGCTTACTCTCCCCCCCCATTATGTGTTCAAAAACGCTTCGTCAAAACACTGAATCCTCTGTAGGTGACGTATTTTCATAAGTAGCAGGGTGACCCGAAGCTGTATCGCTTTCAGCTATAGGTAGGGACAGATTCGGTGGGGGGAAGTAGTCAGTTATGAGACTTCGTGGTAGGTTGAGAATATCGTAAACACACTCTGCTTAGGTCTTACGGTACTGCGTGTCGGGCTGAATGTGATTTTTTCAAATTCATAAGACTTATCCCAAGGTGAGTGCAAGACAGTGGAGTGGCTGGGATGACGGATTGTGTACAGCTCGTTGCAGAATTAGAGTTCTTGATTTCTGGGTGTCTTTGTATGCAAGATCTCCGATTCTTTGGTATAAAAACTTGTAGGTGGAAGATCTGAATTAATAGTAGAATGAAAGAACGTGTCAATCACAATCTCGGAAAGTCATAGTCACTTCATACTAATCAACTTCACTGACAGATTCACGGATTTAGGGTTCGTCCTATGGATAACGCTGAGAAATAGTTGATAGTTTAGTCGCAATGCTAATTGGGTTCACAAGATTTCTGTTAACTACTTTGGTTTTTGTTGTGAGGCAAACGTCATATGGAACAATTTTGATGGGTCTCTCACAAAACTAATTAGCTAGATCTTTATGTCCATTTGAATGGTATAACTGTTATCTCGATCGTTGCAGGGTAAGCATGTGCGATGGTGGTTCTTTTTACCTCCGACGGTCGGTTGTTAAGACCGTTGATATTCATGTGTCCTCCTGCATTAACGTGAACATATTAATGTTAAAACCGACTGTTGCCAAATCATTTTTTGGGGGTATACCATAGAATTGTTATGGGCAGACAAATCTGAGACACAATCAAATGAACATTAGATGGAATAGTGTAATAATCGGAATTAGTGGATTTGAATAGCCCTAGAAATCGTACTCGAATTGAAACCTCCCACGCAAGTAATAAGGAGAAGACCTCGTACTGGTTGCAGTAAGCAGTTCTTATTCATGAGACAAGAAGCCGATTTATAGTATTTAAGTATTTATATATTATGGTATAGTATTATTGTATTAAAGAAATCTCAGTCTGTCACTGGCTGATCGTATTGGCACATACAAAGTCACAAACTATGTTAATTGGTGCAATACAGAACAAAGAAATTAGCGAATAACGGAAGGCGTAACACTTGAGACTGTTCGTCCAATCCTGATGTAGTATCTTTAACGCGACGTTTGGATTGGCCCCCTGTTAGATCTTCTATTGTGTCGAGGGTTTGGATAAGCGGTGAATCGAGTAGATTTTCACCACAACTTTTCAAAACATTTGAAAAGCATAGCAAAACCCACATCCAATGAAGCGCAGAAAATACGAGAAATCGAACTAGCGACAACTGAGTAGACTAAGGTTTGATTGAGAAATGACGGGCAAACTCTACAATACACAACACTAGCCAAACGAACAGAGTCATACGGAAGTGCATCCGACGTCCAATGGGAAAATTCATTGCTTTGTGAAATGAAATTCTGGTTAACAGACACCATAGTGAGGTCGCTGGCGTGTGCATTTGAACGAGACAGTGAACAAATTGTTATACTGACTGAATATTTGCTAGATTTTGATGTTCATTTATGTAAGATGGTCCAATTAATCACCGAAGGGGTTTGGGGAAAGCCGAAAACAAAAATGACAACGAAAATTAATCTGGCGTCATGAAAAATAGAAGAGGAGTAGGGGATCTTTTGCATGGACACGGTTTTCCGCGTAATATTGACTTGATTTGTAGGATACGTGTAGGTAGTTTCTTTTAACAGTGGATCAAGGGCTATGCAGTCGAAGGTTTCAGGGGTATCAGTGTTCGCAGATGAAGTGACCCGGTGACTTGTGTGAGACTAGCTGAGCAAACCCTGAAGTATCGTCATCTGGGTTGCATCATTTCATTACAGGAGACCAAACTACTGTTGGTGAGACAGAATAGAAGCCCCAACAATGGAATACAACACAGTGCAATACAATACACGTTGGGACCATAAAACAGGTGGAAAGTAGATGAGTCGAACAGTGACAACGGGATGGAGATCTTCAGGACAAAAATAGTGTGTACATTAAACAACTGTGGAGGACTTTCTTCAATGGTCGTTGGCTGATTAAAAAACGCTATCGGTGTCCGAGTTATGAGGTGATCTAAATTTGTAGGTATGAGAGGGTCGGGGCCTGATGCAAGTCATCCCAGGGAACGAATTATCTTCGTTACTTCAAAGTGGGGTACTGAAGTTACAAGGTTTCGAGCACATAGAGTCACGTACTGTGTAGGACGGTCCTCAATGATCTTCGGACCATCTATAGTGACAGTTTGACAGTTCGTAACTCCAGGAAACGTTTGTGGGGACATACCTCTATCGACCGTCAAGCAACTTTGTTGCATCGTTCCTCTTCCTCCGATTGTAAGTCATGTGTGTTGGGATTGTGTTCGGCAGAGGTGAGATTGTTTCTGATTTACATGGTGCTATGAGTCGTAGTACTTCTGATCGCCAGGCAGTGAGAAATGTTTTTCCGTAAAGTTGGTTAATGGCCTTTCTCAGGGCAGGGATCGGTCGGTCATGATGCGGTAAGATTTCCAAAGACACGACCAATTGCTGAAGTGGGTCATTTTCAACGCAGCTCCGTAGCGGTTCCAGTGGTGCTGTATAGCGTAGTGGAATCTGTTGTCTCATGGACTTATCCCTTGATGTTTGGCCAGTCTTCGACCGTCAACAAATAACTCTAGGAATCGCTGTGAAATCCTAAATTCTGGGTAGGACTTGCTGATATAAACGACATTAAGCACCGAGTGAGGATGGTATTCAGGAGTGTGCTGAACTCTTTCATTTGGTGGTTCTACGGTTTTGTGACATCTGTTGCCAACTTGGCAAGAGTAGGCGAGTGACAACTAAACCCTTACTAATATGGGTGTAAAGAATTCAACATGTTTGAAATATGAAGACAGACACTTTGCAAAGCATTGTAACAAACTCATCTATAATTTGTTGGGTGGTCCTATAGTTTATTTACAGGCTGTATGGTATCGTTAATGATGTGATTGACAGAACGCATCTTTTCAGAATTTTAGACAAGTTTCTGGGTATTTCGCTTTAGCCAGATAAACTACACAGATAGAGGACATTTTAATATGACATACGTAACACTTGTATTGCATGGCCAGTCAAAAGTAGCACCGAATGCTTGTCACTTACTTCTTCTAATTGGCCTGTCGTGCATAGGTGCAGCGGACTACTGAAACAGTGGCTTACTCGATCCATCCTACCTATTAATCTCCATACTCGGCTTTTGAATCCTCCTCACGTCTGGTACATAATGGACTGATATTCAGCTGGACGCGGGATTATCACGTTGAACCACAAGAAGGTTTAACGTGCCAGTAAGCGATATATGTAGAAGAGAACATCTCCGAAGGGAAAACTGAGAACTAACTGGCCAATGATAAGGAAGGTAGGGAGTAATGAATATATTGGTCGTCTGTCCCGTTTGGATATCTGTTTCAGTAGGCAAGGTAATATACACCCTGGTGCTCAGGACTAGTTTTATGGCTTAATGGTGAACGTGAGTTGTGGAGTTACAGACAAGTGGATGCACTTTTGAAACCATTGTAAAAATCTATGCGTCACTCATTTTAGTCTGCCATCTTGAGTCAGTGCACAGCAGAAATATGGTCCAATGCCACCGATAAACGCAGTATGAGAACAAGTAGTATCGATCTTTGAAGGATCATAACTGAATGTTCATGCGCTCTGTGTGATTCCTTTGTCTCACCCATGTGTTGGCGTGTTTGTAAACACATATGCACACATATAATGTTGTTATTTTGATCGTAAACCGTCAACAACCGTTTTGTTCGATCAATATCAGACACACGATCGCAACAGGTATTAGCTTTTCACAACACCAATGTGATCAAGTGCACTGATCTCAAATGAATCAGATTTATCGACCGAAGAAAACTTCATTCTTTTCAGGTAAAATGTGGACCGTGAGCTCGAGGGAACGTGCCATAGAAATCTCCAGAACATCCACAGTCCGCTACTCGATGTAATCTAGCTGAATACAGAATGTTTTCTATTCTTGATTCCTACGATCACCGCTACATCTGGTGTGTGCGTGGAAACTAGTCTTTGGGTTGGCCAAGTACAGTTGTTTGAAAAAACAAAAAGAGAGATGGAATAAGACAACTAATCTATTTGCTCGGTGCGTTAAAGTGTGACAAAGGAGCAAAACCGGCTGCCGACATCACGGACAAAATGTCTTGACAAGAAGACGAGAAAAAAATCACAATTATTGTATGTTTATGGGTAAATAATTGTGATTGCGGAATACTTCTTGGTTGCCCATGCAGAAGAAGGGGTTAGTTTGGGAGACCCCACCTATAGCCCTTGGTTCAAAAGTAAGCCAATCCACAAGGCAGCGGGGCGAAGCAAGGAGTTCGCAGTCCATTGGGAGACGGTGACCAGCAGTGGTTCGGTTCATACGCCCTTCGAATAGAGTTCATCCATCCAGGATGCTCAATGCACCCTGCAGGAGGTTGCGACAGAAGCAGCGCAGCAGTTCAAGGATTCACCAACGAAGGCGGATCTGATGTAGTAGATCTGTCCAGCCAGGGAGTCCAAGACGACAGGGCTGTTGAGATGCATGCCTCCTGTTGCCGGGGCCGATGACCAAATTGGTTCACACGCCCTTCGAATGGGGTCCAGCCATTCAAGGTACCCGGCACACTCGGCGTACCCGTGAGAGCCGACGATCACCGAGGGTGATTCGCACGCCTTCCTCGATGTTTGTCTATGGTTGACGAAGACTGAGAATGTCAACACGCCAGACGGACGGCACGCTGCCCGGTAGCCCATGTGCTCCCGTAAGGGCCACTGAAACTCTTCTGTGGCGAGTAACACACCATGTCGTAGTACCGTCAAAGAGCTTATGTGACACTTTATAGGAGACCCGGCTGCCAACTGTGAATCCATCACGCTCTGGTAGTACTACCGCTCATTGTCCGCGACTGCTTGTTCACTGGGAGAACCCCGCCTACTTCGCAGTTGGCACCCACATGACTGGCGAGACTAATTTCTTCGCGACGCACTTTTGCAACTTTGCACGAAGCCCAAAGTTTCGTGACCTGTTTGTACATACCATGAGTTGCGGAAATCAAAGAAGCAAGATTGAAACTCGTACTTCTAATTCCAGGGCATCGCTCTAAAAGTTCGGACATCATTAGTGTCGAAACTGGTGCCTTACTCAACCTCAAGGGCTGCAAAATTAGAACAGTCTTACTGTATGCTGAAAAAAATCGAAAACCAAATGTCCGGAAATATCAAAAAAATCGATCTTCAATCATCGACATTTGTTTTCAGTGGCAAGCACCATTAGCATTGAAAAATGTACTTGGGTTTGATAACCAAACGGAACTTACCCACCCAATACTTTTAAAATAAATAATTTTAACAATAGCTAGGCCACAAGTTAAGGGAACCAATCTGCCGTTTATCATACCATATATTGACTTCTGAGGTCCTGCTTCATTGGTACATGACCTGCGATGGTCAATCGATAGTTGCTGAAGAGGAAATGAAAACAGGCATTAGCGGGCTGTAAACCGCACGTCGTGTTCGTCTTCTAAGTTAGAAACCTAGTGACAAGCCTGGTTTCTTGCTAGAGGCGTTATGAGTGCTAACGACTAGTCGAGTTAATTGGCTTGATTGTTGCCGCTGATCGCCGGAATTGCCGCATTTGGTCAACTTCAGGAACCGGGATCTGTCAGCTTTTTATGATTAGTCTGCGATCAGCTGTTTGTAAAATATCTCTCTGTTCCTCTGAGGGTCATGGTGCACGCCTACCACCCACCCTAATCACAAATGACTAGCTGGTTTCAACCTGTGAAAAAGGACAGCACAGCTTATAGGAAAAATAAACATAAAAACAGTTTACAACCATAGAATGTCTCAACTATCAATTCCTCTACTGCAATAACCGTCAAATTTCCTGCAGATCAATGATGGTGACAATCGAAAGCAGTCACGTCACGTACAACTAGCTGGATCGAGTGTCACCGTTAAACAATGCTGGACACAGACAGCATTAAAAACGATCAACAACTATTCATGCAGCACACTACATCAAGCGTTCAATAAGCATCCACTCAGTCGATCTTTCAATCAAGTGCTCATGTAGTGGTGATCGTAGGAATCGAGAATAGAAAACATTCTGTATTCAGCTAGATT
>LOND01003998.1:20203-30733 GCA_014220965.1 Paragonimus kellicotti
GTTTGGCTTTGTGCAATAAAGAATGATGAGTAGTTTTATACCATGAGTGTAAAACCATTTCAAGCTGGAATCCATCATCAATACCGCTGAGCACCGAAAATGTGTTACTCATAAGTAGTCTGGCAGGTTCCATAATTTAATTGCGTCCCAAATAGTGACGAGTCAAGCGGACAACAATTACAGGAATTGTTACATTAAAAATGGAACAAATATCGTAGTCCACTGAACACTCTCCTACGTGTTGTGAGAATTGAATATCTGCTTTTCCGTTATTTTGAACTCAGGAGATCTGTGTTTTGTACTTCTCATGTTAGATATGCATATATATGCTGAATAGTTACCTATAGTGAAAGACTTTGCATTCTGCTACGTCTGCGATGTATATTGATTTTTACTAGAGCAATGTGCACTGAACTGATACGCAGTTCGTGCAAGATAGATGAGTACACGCTGAACTACAGATATTTGTGCTCCCATCCATCACAGTCTCAATTCTTCTAGTCAAAATAACTAAGATCGTTACACGCACCCGTACTGGAAATGTAGCCCATGTACGTTTCGATGTAGGGCAGTAGTTGTCTGATTGCAACAAGGTTGTGGAACTGCTGCCGGCCGTAATCTTGCCATAGGACACGAGTGAGAAATGTTTGTTCTCTGTGCCCTGTGGAATTTAAATTCACCTAGTAATATCCTCCACAGGTTGACGTGGCTTGGTTGGCTCACTCTTCTCTTTCTCTCATGACTAGGGATTCTAACTCTACTGCTGACGGAATCGGCTAGATGCGGATTTACCGTGTATTACCACCAACGTTATCGCCGTTCCCGGGTATCGAACGCACAACCGCTACAGTTGACGAAGGCAGGGTGTGTGTGTGTGTGTGTGTTGATCATGAAGCATTCAACGTGCATCCGTTCGGTGTGAGGCATGCTGTAAGGACGGCGCCGTAAGTTTGAAACCTGAGAAAGAGACTATTCCACGCAGCGCTACTCTTGAGTTGCCTAGACTGAAAGAATACTTAATTAAACCGTTCGACGCTGTCAGTCTAATGTAACCAACCACTCCCTATGCTGCGTGAGATGTGTCAAACACATGTGTTGTTCTACTCCCATGACATTAGTTACGTCTGGAGAAAAATAACGAGGTTGCCTTAATCGATTTAACCGATCGAATGTGTTAGCCAATTCTTCCAGGTTGGGAGATCGATCTGTTCTATCAAACTGTCCCTTACAAGACCCCGACCACAGAGGTCCTGCTACAGCACACGAGATAAATATACCGTTGGAGCAACTTCTCGTGAAGTGTCACACAAGGACTCAACGCGTTTCAATCTACTCCTCTTAGTATAAGGCTCATCCGCAAGAGGTACTTGAAACTGGAAGTAACCACTTATCACCTCCACGATAAACCCAAGGCTCTTTGACAAGCAAAACCCTGAAGGTCAAAGTTAACCGCAAGTATAGACTACATTCTAATGGTATTTGTTCAGCAACCTCGCGGTTATTATGCATCCAGTTTGTCAGACGCAACTCACTCGGATGCGTACTTCGATTTCCATGTGGTATCTCTAAGTATCCTTCGCTTAGGTGAGTACAGACGTCGCTCACATACCGCACGATTATCTGGTGGTTGGCTGTCATTGGCTGTCAGCAATGACAAACAAAATTCGTGGCGTTCATCCGAAAAGGATAGAGTAGTTTCCGCTTTGGGCAGGGTTTAATTATCATTGAATATCAGTTCCTGCGCTTACGCGATGTTATGCTCAACACATTCTGCCTTAAACTAAATTCGAACTTTACCTCCCAAAGACAACAGCGAGCATCTAGGTGATTCACACGTTTGAGCAATTCTGACGCAGCACGAATTGCACCACTGAGGTTCCATCCAAAGATTGTTCTTCGAGGTGTTGTACCTCTATGGTTCCTATTCTTTGTTCCAATATTCAATAAACCTCGGGAACATCACGCCCACTGAGAACAACTACGTATAAAACTCCAACTGCACAGAAATTCGCTGAGTCATGAACCACGTGCATCAAATTTTTGGCTCTCCTACGCCTTTGTTTAACATATCTGCGAAGTAAACTACTGCTAGGTGGACCCGATGTTACAATTCCATTGTGGACGGTTTGTTGACCAGCGTAAGGGATAATTTGATAGCAGTATAATCTGACTACAGAAACGGTGCTGGCCCAGTCAGGTAGTGGACCTCAAATTTCACTCGGTGACATGACATAATACGAGTACCATCCAGAGTGTGAAGCCAGAGTCGACAGAGATTACTCAGTAAATCGACCGTGCGAACCACTATTTCGTCTACTGAAGTGGTATCTGAACAATCACCCATATATGTGTATGCCTGGTTGCAGCACGTCTGGCACACCAGTCGTACAGGAACAAAGTCTAAAATAACACCCTTTGCACCATGTTATACAGCCTCATCATTTGTCTTGACCAAACGTGGTGACACGTCATCGTGCAACAGATTATGAGGACGCCCACCACAGCATAAACTCTGCATGACTTGGTCGTGTGATCGGCCTTCAGACAAATAAAACACCATCTGTTGAGTTTGACTGTATTCCAACGGTGTTCGACCGACTGAGCAACGAAGTGCATACAGTCTATGAGATCATGGTCACCTCTGCACAGGAACAACGGACAGAATGGTTATGCCAGTCATGCTCACATTTGGATGGCTAAGCCACTGAGGTCATCCAAGTCCAATACACCCAACATTGGACAACCAAACAGTTAACGCGTTAGAGATTGACCGAGCTGATGTTGGCAATCAAACTGACTGGTGAGTATCCCCAAAGCTTCCTTATATCATTTCGATCGTGAAAGGGGTACACAATGCTCTATGGATTCCTGGGCCCTACCGTAGCAATATTAATCCACTGTGAAATCTTTCTGGTTTAATCAATCAATATATTTTCGGGATTTCTGAGTAGCCTGCAAAAACGCCGTTGCAACCCATCAAGTGGTTCGTCCTCGAATTTATATCCGGTGTAGGGTGTATGTGGGTATTCAACATTCTCTGCTGTAGCCAAGCCTATATTCTGGGCAGCTTCTACTCCTCTGTTGTAAGCAACAACCCATCCTGTCTTAGCTGTGTCTCAAGACTGACATAGTGGAATAGTCCGTTGGAACAAACGTTTCGTTGGCTCACCACAACTCTTCTTATCGTCCTACTCTTGTGCCAGAAACAGGTGTATCTTCGGGGGCCTCAAACAGGCTAGAGTAGGACAATGTCGATAATTGCAGTGATTATTTTCCACCTGACAGGCAGGAATCACATAGTTAAACCAACCGAGTCACTCAAGTTTGTTTACAAATTTCCCGTCAACCAACCGCGTTTACTCCAACAACACCGTCTGCAACACAGCTTGCTGTGGTTTAGTTGACGCCATTTGAGTTCTTGATTGTGCAAGTTGCATGCATGACACACTGAGCCTCTGACTCATGCTTGTCGGTTTTATCACCATTCCAGCGTCCCGTTACTGCCCCGTCCTTCGCAGACATGCTGTCCCTTGCTTCATCCATCCTGTTGCATGTTACACGTTATAGCAACAACCATGGCGATTGCGGTTCGATTACGAAATGATGAGCTGTGCACATAGAAGTTCGCACTGACCGTTCCAACCCTTCCATGGTGAGCGATCCAGTTATTCTGGCCTCTTACTCACCAATCACGTTACATATGCTGTTTGTATGTCATCTAATTAAGTGCTAGATCTTACCTCACCAGACCGTGCGGAGAATCCGTCCGGAATACTTAACCCATACATAAGTATTGGCCTGATGATGAGGCCTCTTAAACATATACCCATCACTTTGTTCAATATATCTCGTGAGAATTCATAGAAGAAAACCGTGACGAATAACTGTTTTCCGATAATTCATCGTCAGATCTCCTGTCGTTGTATGGCAGTACACAATCATGAATTGGTCGAGGACGGGAAGTTTGTCATTCAGGCTCAGAGTCAGTAGGGGGACGTGATGAACGAACTGCTTAGCGTTGCCGCCAGGAGTGTGCGTCTATGAATCTGACAAAGTCGACGATTGAGTCATTCTGTTGCATATCACTTCTACAAAGAAAGCGCATGAATACGGCTTTCTTCTGCACCATGGCAATCGGACTCCGTGGCTTTAGTACAAACATGTTTGGGCAGTACATGTAGGTCGTACAGCGAGGCGATTGTCAGAACCGATCTAAGAACATCATCCAACGTGGCTCGGGACAGGTTCGACCAAATCCATCAGCAGTGCAGTAGTCGCACATTGGGTGGATACTAGCCACCTGGTTGACTCAATTTAGGCGTTCCGTGTTGTCTACAAAGTTCCGGTCAACCACCCGAACTTGGCCAGACAACGGATGCTGGCTACCGTTGAATCGATTGTCATTGGATTACGTGTGCTCACCCGGAAAATTCGTGCAGGCTCTGCAGTTGCGGTAGGCAAAAGTCACGTCATCGGTTTGCATGCTCATTCAAACTGCCTACCGCTAACTGTGTGACGTAATGGTGGATGGACCTCCAAACCACTCACCATTAACTTTGATGATCCTTCTTTCAGCAACTAGCTTGTGGGTGTTTGTAAATTTTGTAGAGCTCTACGTGATCCAACGACATTCTGCTAAAACTTTTTGTCCCGCTTTTCCACTGTTTTTATTTCACTGAACCCATATAGATGTATTCATTTGATGCATTTGTTTCACACATTTATACCTCACTGATACATCTGTAAAACTGCTGCAACTCATGGTGATTGTCGGTTGGAGTTCGGATTTTGCGCAATTGGGTCCATTCTAGATTCACTTTTCTCGGAAATACGTGCGCCTATAAGTTTAGTTAATGTGGTGAAAGATTTAACGTCTGTTGTCAGATAGTACATTCACAGGTATGACCAATGGCTGATTTTACCAGTGCAAACATTTTCATTTACAGATCAGCCAAGCGAGCAACAAAAATTTGAAGCAAATTATCGAAGTGTTGCTAAGTAATCGCAAAGTACGTTATTCACAGTATTCTGAGCTGATTGATTGGCGCAGTCAGAACATAACATTTACGACAGAACTTCATCTAGGAACCTGTTGCCATTCGTAACCGTGTGATTTGCGTAGGAATTACTGCAGTCTTTTTCAGTTCGTTCTGGATGATGAGCGAAATTCACAATTATGCTGACAGCTATCAAAGAATGAGGAGCAATCCCGTTTGGGCTCGCAGGTCTAGTTGCTGACATGTGACCAATTAAGATTCACAACATTGTTAACGTAGGTCAGTTGTGGACAATCTACAATCAACTTGTCGACGATGCAATATGAAGCAGAAATGCCAGAAATGCGTATCACCATCTGAGATTACGTTTTCAACCAGCAACTTGACTGAACACAGAGACACCAACCGGCAGGCCGCACCCACTAACTGAACGGAATAGCCAGTGTCTTTATTTGACGTGCCCACGTCGTTGCTTGATCAACACTTGGCTTTACTCAAATGCTGATCATCTCAGTAAATGTGGGCCGGTTAGGTCGACGCCCAGCTGATATGCGGATTATACACATCTCAGTAAATGTGGGCCGGTTAGGTCGACGCCCAGCTGATATGCGGATTATACGACCCAACCACCGTAGACAATGCAGCAATCGCAGTGTTTCGAAATACGCCTCAGAGAGCATCCGCGCTGCTCACGCGATCATCACACTTGACGTGGGCTGGCTGGCAGAGGGAATGACGCTTAACCAGGAAATCTTTTTTGATGCATTCGATATCAACAGACGATGTTTCGAACCGTAGAGCAAAAACACGTTCATATACTCCTATATCTTTTCTTTCAAGGGAAAACGACTTCATCTCAACGTCCCTGATGTCGTGATTTGCAATGTTTGCTTGTACTTCACCAGCAATTCTACGGGCTGACGAAACAGTACGGGGAATGATCAGAATCCTCGACAGTCTGTGATACAGAAGGGGAATACTCTGGTCTCGAAACGGCAATTTGCAGTTTGAAATTGTGAAACGCATTCCATACGGACTGACCAGGTGGTTCACGTTGTTCAGTGTTGTACGTATGCTTTTGCCAGAGTGGCAGAATAGGAAAACCACAGCTGCACAGCTCATGTTAATCAGCCGAGTGCCGAGTGAAAACTCACAGTCTAGTTCAACCATACCTCCAGAATGTCATCCATCACAAAATTTAACGGAATTTGGAGATTGGATGGCCTTGGCAAAAGCCACTAGATGTGGTGAACACAGAATATAGTTATCTATAATCTACCATGTGTTTACAGAGTGTGATCTGAACAATTCCTATTTCTGTAAGGTTTCTTTTCGAAAAGAAGGTAATGAGCAACCAGATAGAAAGTAGTTTTCAAGTTAAAACGACAACGACTGTTGGCTAACTTGAAGAGTTCCTATGCTTTTAAACACGTCCTAGGGACGAAACCGGTCGTGAAGTATCGGTTTGAGAAAGAACATGGAGAATCATTTTGAACTGAATTTCTAAGACATGCCATCCTATCCAGCGAGACTGGCAGTCCAAGTAGTTAGAAGCTTAATTGCGTATTTAGGGATGTTCGGTTTCTGTACAACGAACACCTTTCCAATTGAGAGTAAGTTTATAACACGAGGAGATTATTACATGGACGGTGAAGTCCGCAACAACTTGTGATTTAAGAAAATGATAAAGCAGCTCCATAGTTGGGGCTTTTCTTCTTCGAGGAGGAGGGCACATAATGGTAATGTGTGAATAATGCAAAGTCAGGCATACCGAGGCAATCGGTCCGGAATAACGCCACAAGTATAAAGAGATGTACTTCCAATACAGAAAATCGATGTGCAAACAAGCTAGCAATAAGACGCAACAGGATTACGATGAAAAAATAGAATTCATGCGTGGCGTGTGTCGTACGCCCGAAAGTGTGCAGGATACCGACCGGTATCCCTACTCGTTCAAACAAATGTTTAAGTGCATGCGAAGATTCACAACCGAAAAGTACACAAATGACAATTTACGCTCCAACATAATCAACAGCAAATGAACATAGTCGTTCAAATGTTTCTACTCAGAAGGCATACTGAGAGTTGGGTTTCACAGCGTAACAACGCGTTAGTTGGCCGAGCACGAATGGTCCAGTTCACTTCTGCCACACAGATTGTGCCGGTGAGAGAAGGAAACGACTGAATGGCAATCAAAACTCGGCAGCTTAGAGACTTTATAATCTGGTTATACAGGGAAACTAGAACAGTCAAGTTTCAGTCGACCATGTTGTGATAGAGAATTTTTGCTGGCTAGGAGGCAATAAATATTCGCGTCCATCGTACGTGGTCCTCAATTAATTTCTGGATAGAATGATAAGTATCCATGTGTCACCCGAAATGTGCGGCCTCTTCCGCGTCCCACTTGGATGCTGAATGATTAAACTGCAGTAGCTAGAACGTGCAATGTTCATTAACGGAAAACGAGAGCCCCACCGCGTATCCCCTTCGATTGTACTCTCCACTAAAGCATAGGATTTGATTATTTTTTTTGGAACGCTTTGTGCGTAGAAATATTTGCACGTAGGCCATCTGAGAATATCTGGGTGAGAAGATGCGACACAAACTATGTGCGACAGATGTCAACGTAGTCTGCAAATCGCGGACTGGCTTCCACAACTCTTGACCACGTCTGTTGTGGCGGTTTCGCATCAACGTTGCATGGCATGACCGTGACTATAGACGATCTTGCGCTAATGTCCGGTAAAGTATTATTCAGAAGAGTTTGTGCTGGTCGTAAATCATTCCTCATATCAGTTACCTCAATAAATGCTGGTTTCAATCCGTCGACAGATATAACTTCGCTTTCCACATGTCGAGTCAGTAGGTGTTCGTCGTATGTGTTGGGTTATGCGCTCATCGAAATCACCGGAGTTGACGGGTTCCATTGCGAAGGAAGCAACCAGCTCTCCGGGTGAACGCAACAAACAGTTGTAAACTAACAGGAAGAGAGTGGTGTGTATATCGTAGTTGAACGTAACCCACAATTCAAATAACGCTATTCAGACGATCGGGTTGATGAGACTATCTTCCGAGTTCAAGGAAGCGTTAGAAAGCGTAAGTAAAATGAATGGAATTTGATAATCTAATAGTCACGAAATTACAGTGTAAGTGCTCTCTGACGTTGTATATGAATCAACCGAATACTCAAATTAGATCACAGAAAAAGCGTTCAAAACGAAGCAACCAGAAACGAGTTCGCAACTGAGCCACCGGTCAACGGGAAATGAGCTCATTGAAAACAATAGGGTATAGATAAAGTTGAGAGCGTGTCAAACAATACCAAATACAGAAGCTTTGGCGGGAATGCGAAAACATTTAAAAAATAATACACATTCATTCACGGCACGAAATCCATCATGACTGTTCACTGCACACACCGATAAGCATAATGAAAGCGAACTGACGACCGGTTTTCTATAATTAAATTATACATGTTCCAACGAATTCAGCATTCCACATTTTGATAGACATAGAACGATCAACGTGCCAAATGAATCTCAACAAATCCATTGAACATGTTTAGGATATTTAGAAGGACCAACAGCAGAATCTGCTACCGTGGAGGGTTGTTGCTAGCAATATAATAAATCTTTCTATTCACTGATGAAAACGTTCAACTAATCCGGTAGCTGCCAGTTGATAAGCTGTAATGTGAATCTGAATACATCCAAATGCGCTGAGAAATGATAGAAGCTAATTCAATATATGATACCCGGTTAGTGGTGATTACAGCGGGACGAACAAACTGGGCCAACCAACGTTCCAAAATTTCGTGCAACGGTTTCTGACGGGCAATTTGGAATATGTATGACTTGTGGCCAACGTGTAAACTGCTCCATGCATGTTACGACACACGTGTACCCATTGGAGGGTGGCAACGGTCCGAACTAGTTCAACATGCACATGACGAAAACGTCCGTCAGGAGTCCGCAAAACTACTCAGTGAGGAATAAGTGTGGCAACGAATTTTAAACCGTTGACAGTATATTCACGCTTTGGACCAGATGCTGCTGATGGCAGAATGTTGGCACAAAGTATGCATGCTCACGTCACAACTACGTTATTTCGGCTTATGACTCGAATGAAGTGTGATCGCGGCGTTCGTTAAGTGTTTTCACATGACTGCTGTTTTGGCGTTCTTCGTAGCCAGCAAACTATTCCGCAAGACCGTAGTTGATAAGTACTCTGACAACTAATGGCCAAAGCGCGGCGCATCGGAAACGTTTGTGTTGCATCTGCCGAGGCTGCTGTGGTACCCGAAGTAAGTGAAGGCTACACGGAAAATAGTCTGTGTGTGCACTGATGAGGTTGTTGCACCCATGACACCTACAAAAGATACTCTTGAAACCACGCATGCCCATGGGATGCCACACGTCTCAAAGAGGAATTGATGATTTCTTGTCGCCAAACTGCAACCGGTTGAACAGTTGTTCGATACACATCTCCTCAATGACCGCATTTCTTTGAGGGTACGAATGACAAACGAAACTCAAACAGATCATTAGTAGACAGATGGTGTAGTTTCAGTATGCCGGGGTGTTGAGCAAAATTGCTTTGCATAAACAATCAAAGTTGACACGACCTTATGTGTAATAACGTTTCAGTGAATCTATTCCTGGCATCTAAACTCACGGTTATCATTCAGAACAGCAGTGTACTATCAAGCAACCTTTCCAAACAGTTTGATGTGACGGAAACGCAAACAACTAGCGGAAATGGTGTCACGAACTTTATCATAAAGCGACTCAAAATAAAGAGGTTGTTAGCGAACAACGAACTCTCTGGCATTTTTCGCTGTGAAATACCATAACCATCAATGATTGAAATTCAAGAACATTTGATTATCGGACTATTGTTATTCCGCCTACTTATCTAGGTTTAGAACCCAGATAGCAAGTTCAGTGGGAGAGCGGAAATACTACAACATGTAAAATCGCTCGCTTGCTTGACGTTTACAGAATCTTCACGAAAAGTGATAAACCCTGTTCGGTTTGTACCGGTTTCATGTTGGCTGATCTCCAGTTCACAGCGAGACTGCGTCATGCGAAAATCTCATTACTCTGATAAACTTTGCAAACCATGAAACCACTCCCATACCGCTTGAGTCTGACTCCTCCCGCCAAGTTACACATTTCACATTCTTAGATGATAATAACGTGTGGGCAACGGGCGGGATTGGGGGGGATGACTGAAGACAACAAGCTCAGTTCATGTAAGTATTTCACTTGTTCTTTACCCGCTGCAAGGAGTAACCGCATTTCCAATCAACAGAAATTTATATTAGCATTACCGGTCTGCTATGGACGGTAGGTGGGATTCCAGTGACTCATTCCCTTACTCACCACGGTTGATCACAATTAGGTCTATATGTAACACAGGGGTGAAATGCACTGCTCAAAATACAGAAGCCGTGGGAAACGTACAGCTACAGCAATAGTTCACCATTGTGATTGCCCCGTGGAAGTATGGTCGACGTTCAATTTTCGGCCGT
>LOND01004000.1:11724-33830 GCA_014220965.1 Paragonimus kellicotti
TTGGGACGTCGAAGGTGATCTCACTACATATTTCGTAGAACGTTTTCTACATGAAATACTGGCAGGACAACAGACTGAATATACAGTCCAAGTAGACAACTGACTCACAAACGTGATGGCATAGCTTTCATTGGAATTTACTTTGCTATTTTGTGTGAAGTGCAATGCAAGCATAATGTGGTCGGAAAATGCACATTCAGTTATATCTCCCAAACCACGTAAGATTGAACGTTTCTGCAAGATGGAAGTATGTATTGCACCATGAAGGTGCCGGTGGAATCACTTTCAGAACGCAACATCGATTACGAAGGCCAACAGAATGCCTTTACATGAAAAAGCAGAATTTTTTTATTAACCAACGTGTGAATATGAGTACTTCTTGGGTTTAGTCGGTTTCTATCATTTTACCAGAACTGCCTCACTCGATAAGATCTGTATACTTGTCCTGAATAGTGTCTTTCAATGTTCCACGAAAAACTTGAAAAGTCATTTTCTGTGTCCAAATGGCCGTTTTCAACACGTTTCAGTCTTGAAACACCATACCGGCGAATACAAATTTGGCCGAGCAGGATATGACACACCCAACATGTATATTTATTCAGGAATCTCAGTCGTGCGCTAAATGTGACGTTCTGGTAATTCGACTCGTCTCCCCTGGCCAATGGTCAATCGTCGTGGTGGTTGTTTACCATCTTCGACCACCCAGTGCCTTCAACGGTGACAGCATTCTGGCGAACGCAGAAAAATTCCTTTTAATACGGCTTTCTATTTCTCAACTTATTACGATCGACGGTAATGCGCTTAATACATACTTGGCACCAACTTCTTCCCAAGACCGTGACAACGGATTTTCGACTACCTCACCGATGCTAATACAACAGAGAACGTAGGCACAGTACGTCAGCGCCCGGGTGCGGCAACGTTCTATTCAGATGCCCCTCTGCTGGATTCGGACATCACTTATGGAACCCACCTGTTAGACAGAATGATAATCAGACCGCCATTTGAACCAAAGGGTCACTTTCTTCTTGCCTTTTATCACATCTGTTACTTTATATAGGGAACATTATAGAAACCCATGGTTGAAAATTTCAGTCAGACAACTTTTAATGAGCTAAAAATATGAGATCACTCTTGACTGAATATGATT
This sequence comes from Paragonimus kellicotti, assembly GCA_014220965.1. NCBI lineage: Eukaryota > Metazoa > Platyhelminthes > Trematoda > Plagiorchiida > Troglotrematidae > Paragonimus > Paragonimus kellicotti. The sequence goes on from LOND01004000.1 coordinate 12,875, forward strand.
CCATGGATCGGAACTATCATGCGGTTCACAACGCAATTGGGAAAGCGAAATTTTTTTCGTGCCGCACAAATTGTGAACTTTCTTCTATTGCTCACCTCTTTCGCGCAGAATACGTCGTCTCTTTGGCGGCCGTTCCCGTTTATACTCTCGATGCATGAGCTGACGAGAAACCAGGAGGCGCTGAGTGCTTCCCACACTATTCGAAGAAGATACTGGCGGGAAATCGCCGAACACACTAAACTCGCGCAAGGAAAGATCCTCCTGAGAGCCTGCACGAACAAATCTTTTTTTAAACATATGCGACGACTGGGATGAAATAAACTTTCAGCTCTCTCCATGCGACTGACTGATGGTGAGACTCCTCTAGACCCTCTAGTTTTGGTTGAAGTATTGAAGCAATACTATTCGGCAGTCTACGACGTTTCACCGCCAAATCGACACCCCCTCAGCCACCGCGGAGCTTACGGCAACCACTCCTTACTGCCGAGTTTTCTGTACTTGATATTGGAGTCTTTCGTTCTGAATTGATTCACACAGTGAGATGAACCATGACAAGTGCTTGAACCATGCACGTACAGGACACTATGGTCCTTCATGTACTTTCGTAAACAACTTCTACACTCCTTGGAGTTCAAAAATTCCAGATCTTCGAATACATCTTTTAGGCCCTGTACATTGTTCACCACCTAGAATCAAATTTATATATAACACATCGTTCATCATCATAGGACGATCAACTATTGATAGAACATGAAAAGCTACTTCAAAGAAAAACGCACATACATTATCACAACACTCGCCATTAGTACTTTCAACCTCAGCGTCGAGTGAGGGACAAACCAATCATCGGTATATTCTGGCAGAACCCATTTATAAGCTGTTTAGACAGACACTTCAGACTGGCATTCTCCCTAGCGCATGGAAAGAGGCGACGGTCACGCCCATATTTAAAGCGGGAGACCGGCACTCTCCGCTAGCTATCGGCCAATCAGCCTTACTAACATTCCGTGCAAGATAACGGAGCGTTTTTAAAGCGTGCCATTCCTCAACCACTTCTTATCAAACCACCTTTTCTCTTCCACCCAGCATGGCTTTCTTCCTAACCGGTCATGCATAACGAATATGCTTGTTTTCATGGATAGTCTGACGGAGGCCAAAGACAATGGCCTCATCTCAGATGCTATCTTCTTTGACTTTGCCAAGGCTTTCGACCGTGTCCCACACGGCCCTCTGGTTACACAAACTGGAATCCTACGGTATTCAAGGAGAGGTTTTTCGCTGGATTGCCTCTTTTCTCGATAATAGAACTTTTAGAGTTAAAACCGGATCAGATCTCTCATCTCCCTCTTTCATTTCTGCGGGAGTTCCTCAAGGGTCAGTTATTTGTGATCTACATTAATGACCTACCGGATAATATTTCCAGCAACGCCCTCCTATACGCCGATGACCTAAAACATTTGGAATGCCACTGATCCCAGTGCATTACAGATTGATCTTGACGCGATTAAGCGCTGGTCGGACGATTGGAGTCTCCCACTAAATGACAATAAATGCGCACACACGTCACTCGGTGGAGACTCTGGCAATGCCTTCGTGATTCATAGTGCATTCGGCACAGTAGATATCATGAAAATCGATCTGAAGAAAGATCTGGGCATCTGGTTGTCGTCTAATTTATCTTTCGTGTATCACCATGAGATGGCGGCAAAAAGAAGGATTTGCCGCTGTTAGGATGATTGAGCGCACTTTACCCCGCATAGACAAGAGTGCATTTCAGACGCTCTACGGAGTTTATATAAGACCGCTCCTCGAGTATGCCAATCAGGTCGTGTATACCGGCCTGAAGAAAGACATATAGCTGTTGAGCGTGTCAACGCGCGCTACCAGATTAGTCACGGGCTTGAGAAATGTCGCGTACGAGTCTCGACTTGAAATTCTTGATCTATATCCACTTGAATATCGACGACTCCGCGGTGATTTAATTCTCACACACTTCTTCTTTAGAGTAGGTTCGTTGAAAGTTCTTTATGATAGCGAATGATGACGGCCGGCGAGGACACAACAGGAAGCTTTTCAAGCTTCGTCCTCGGACCTTCCTTAGGCAGCAGTTCTTTTCTTACAGGGTTATTAACCTTTGGAACAGCCTTCCCTCTGAGGTCGTTAGCAGCACTTCTAGAGATCTCTTCAAGGAATTACTTGATTCTCATTTACAAAAAATCCATTATTCATGTAACCTTACTCTGTTCTTGGTATTTACTGTAATCCCCAAGAGCGGTGCTACACCCTGTTTTCAATGATTGCATTTCAGATCAACAGAAGCCCGCTTGACACTGAGCAAGAAAAACCGACTGGATCCGGGTACTTTGGGCCCCTGCCTCGAACCCGTGTATCAATCGCTGAATCACTGAATCGGTCGGTTAAAACAAATACTTGAAGGCTGGTGATCATTCCGGTCACAAAAACCAACGATTTATAAATTCGCGGGCGATACCACCAACATAATGTCAGATCTCTTATCTGATCTGAGGCAGGTTTTATTTCCTACGGATAATTTCCTGCAGATAAACCACCGAGACAAAACGAAAATTCGAATTTCGCGGACCATTGCTCCTCAAGGTGGAATGAAATTCGAGTTTTTTCAAAGAAGTGTGAATTGCTTGCGACAAACACGTGGTATCGTCATGTTTTCGACTTTTCACTGCTATTTGGGATTTTTCATGAGTGCCATATTTTGTTTAAGTGGTTGTCTTGTCACGTTGGCTTTGGCTGCTGTCGTGGTTGAGGTTGTCTGCCTGGTGATTTTGCGAGGTGTTGATTCTGTTGTTAATTTCTGATTGACTATGTCGAACGTGAATGGTGAAACGGACTTTTCGCAAGCAGACAAAAATGTGGAAATGTGGCGTATTAAGAAGTTGATCAAAAGCTTGGAGGCCGCTCGTGGGCAAGCTGCATTTTTCAACTCTTTACTTTTTCATTCAGCAACGGCACCAGCATGATCTCCTTAATCATTCCGCCGAAAGATCAAATTACACGGATAGCAAAACTGCTAGCAGAAGAATACGGAACGGCCTCGAACATAAAAAGTCGAGTTAACCGTCTTTCCGTTCTTAGTGCGATTACTTCCGTCCAGCAGCGCCTAAAACTCTACAACAAAGGTAGGCTGTTCCACCATGTTATCACGCAATAGTTCCTAACAACGGTCTCGTTGTGTACTGTGGGACGATTGTCACTGACGATGGTAAGGAAAAGAAGGTCAATATCGATTTTGAACCATTCCGACCGGTGAACACGTCTTTATATTTATGCGACAACAAATTTCACACCGAAGTGAGAAATGCTTCTATTCGTTACCGTTTTAGGCTCTTACCGCATTACTTGCAGATGATAATAAGTTCGGATTCATTGTCGTAGATGGCAATGGGGCGCTCTTCGGAACACTGTCCGGTAATACCCGGGAGGTACTACACAAGTTTTCAGTCGATCTCCCTAAGAAGCATGGACGAGGTGGTCAATCTGCCTTGCGATTCGCACGCCTACGGATGGAAAAAAGACACAATTATGTGCGAAAGGTAGCAGAAACGGCTACGCAGATGTTTATCACGAACGACAAACCGAATATAGAGGGCTTGGTTTTAGCCGGCATAGCAGATTTCAAAAGTGAACTGGGACAGTCCGACATGTTCGATCAGGTTCGTCTGTTTTATTGCTTAATACTGCTTCCAGCGTTTGCAAGCAAAGTTGATCAAAACGGTCGATATATCGTATGGTGGCGAGAACGGATTTAATCAAGCAATCGATCTTTCGTCTGATGCTTTGTCTGGTGTGAAGTTTATTCAAGAGAAAAAGTTGATACAGCGTTACTTTGATGAGATTTCACAGGTATGTTTGTTATCCGTTGTTGATTTGTTTCCAGGATAGCGGGAAGTATTGTTTTGGTGTGGAGGACACCTTGAAGGCACTGGAAATGGGTGCCGTGGAAATCCTGATCGTATGGGAGAACCTCAGTGTCAATCGATATGTACTTAAGCTGCCTTGTTCTGAAGGTGAGTTGTCATATTTGGCTCATTTTTTGCCTCGTCTGGAGTGAAAAAAATACTTGTAGCGACGAACAGCTAAGGATTGGATTGTCGAATTTCAAACCGCGGGTTGTTCGTTGTCAAGCAGCGTTAAGTTGTGTGTGGACGGGATGCAAAACCTAAACTTGTGCAGTGGAGGTGCGAAAAACCGTATGCTCTGCAAGTTGTTACTTATTCACTTAAGTCTTGTGGTCGATTGCTTGAGTCCGCCTATACGTTCACGTGGTCGCAAGATGTTCATGTTCGTATCAGTTCACATGCTCTCTCATGCATGTAGGCAAGGAGTAGGCGAATGTACGACGTGCCGCGGTTTGTACGATTGCATTTTACATCCACCGTATCGACTTGCTTGATACCTCGGACGTCGACTTTAGCCGTCTAGTGTCGTCCTTCTGGCCCCAGCCGGGAGCCGGTAAAGCTCTGTAAAATCAGGCTTCTTTTGGAGAGCCTTCGTCCATCGAAAACACTTGATTGCCGTTCCTAACAAGGTCGTACAACAAAAGATTGGTTTCCATCCCTAAAACGTGTCCGGTCCACCGACGTGTATACAATGTCGTCGAGACGTGCTTTCCCATTTCGAAAGCTCTTGCAACTAGTGCTGAGTCTTTTGGGGTGCTACCATCATGTGCGACATTTCAAAGTAACCAAGTCGATTTAAACGTCAGCTATAAACTAAGTTTCATTAGAGCGTACTCGGGCTGCGCGTCCGTCACAACGAGACTGGACCTTGACGTGGTGTGACGGCTTGCGCATCTCGATGACCTATTGGGCTAAACTGGACGGTGTGGCCACCACACGACAGTCACTCATACCAGGCAGGCCAATAGGTAGAGGTCTGACAAACCAGTCTCCTGGTCCTCCAGGTTGGGGGTTGGAAGAAGGTTGGCATCTTTTTCCGGAAAAAGTACCAGTTCTGGTACATTGCCCGCTGCCTTGCGGTACAGGCTTTTGAGCCAAAGGCTTTGGTAGGTCTGGGCGTCCTGGAAACACCTCTTCCCATACAACCATGATTACTCGCAACACATTCCATATTACCTCAGCCAGATCGCCCCGTCCGCTGCATACAACAGGGTGAAAAGACGAACGCATGCTACTGTTGATTCCTCTCCCAATATTCTATCACATTTAGCTCTTAGACCCTTTACGACCCCCATATCTAGTGGTTATTCTGCAGGTTCCACAACAGGTATGGCTAATCAGTAACACTGTCGGTAGGTCCCATCTATTACCACTCAGATCTTCGTCGTCACTTGCTTAGACCTTTCAACGTTCGTACCCTAAAACATAGATCAACGTGCCGCTTTCGTACGAACGTTAGACTCGTTGTTTGTGTTTCAGTGACTAGAATCCAGGACAGTAAACGTATGGAACTAACAGCATCTGCACTGTCTACCCGATATTGGTTATACACTTCGGGTGACTCCACGGCCACCGCTACGGTCAGGCTGGAGTAGGTATAGTCCTCAGCACGACGGCCGCAGCCGCATTAGTAGATTGGATTCCTGTTAACAGTAGACTTTGTGCCGTCCGCTTGACAGGTTCTGTTAAAACCAACTCTAGCCGCAAAAACTTTGAAAATCCTTCCATTGTCTCTGCTTATACTCCAACTGAGTAGTGACATCGGTTTCAAGGACTGCTTTTATTCGGGTCTGGCCGCACGCCTTCAGTCGGCTGATGCTTCTAATGTTATTCTGGCCGGATGTATGAACGCCCAGGTCGGCCGCCTTGGTGAAACCGAGTCTTGTTTAGGTGGCAGGTTTGGGATAGCATCACATCGCTCGGATAATGGTGGGCGATTGTTGCAGCTGTGCGCTGAGCATAAGCTATTTTTAGCCAGTACTGGTTTTAGGCATCGTGCACGTCAATGCTATACTTGGCGCCCGCCTTCTCCGAATCAGGCCTGGTCTCAGATAGACCACATAGCCGTTAGTTATAGGTGGCGGGGTTCCATTCAAGACTCGTTCTTATTGGAGCATACTTGAATTTAGATCATGCGTCGGTACGTCGTCGTTTTGTTCTTAATTTTGCTGGTAATTGACCCCACCGATTACAACGGCTGTTTGTTGAAAAACTGGCTATACCGTGGGTAAAGCATACGTACCAAACCAGTTCAGAAAGCTGCTGGACCGATATCTTACAGGCAGTTTATGTAGCAGGTACTGTAGCCTGCGGCCCGAGGGTACATGGATTGAACAGATTTGATCTTGGAGGAATCCCTTGAGTTGTTGAAAACCAGACGGATCATTGCTCCTGGCAGTACATATAACAAGTCTAAGAGAGATATCCATAGAAAATTGCAACGTAATCCAGAGGCTGTTTGCTTGGTTAGTGGAGGAAGCTTATCTGTGCTGCTTGTCCCAGGGGACGGTCTGTCAGTGAGGCTATCATGGAGGCTGATAGCCCATCCATTCATAATAAGTCCAGAGGGTTAGAGCGGTAAGTGGAACACTTTGAGGGTCAATTTAGCTGGCCTGCTTCTACCGTGTTGCCGCCACAAACTTGTAATGTAGCATCCTGGTCGGTAGATTTGGAACCACCCACTGAGACTGAGGTTCGCAATTGCCTTTCGGCTCTCAATCGTAATAGGGCTGCTGGCCCAGATGACCTCGTGCCGGCACTTTTCAAAGAAGGTGGCGAGGCGTTAGTAGAGGCATTGACTCAGTTGTTTCAACTTGTGTGGACGACGGAGACCATCCCTCCGTGCTGGGGTCACTCGATAATAGTTCCCATATTTAAGAAAGGATCAGGGGCTCTTGCGAAAACCATAGAGGGATTAGTTTGACCCCAGTCATTTCAAGGGTTCTAGCATCAATTATACTTCGTCGACTCACTGCAGTTCGGGAAGTAAACATTAGGGAAGAACAGGCAGGGTTTCGCCCTGGGCGGGGTTGTATAGATCACATTTTTACTCTTCGTCAAATTCTGGAGCAGCGTCATGTGTACCGCCGGCCAACAATTGCCGTATTTCTCGACTATAAAGGTGCGTTCGATTCGGTGGATCGATCTACACTTTTAGAGTCGCTTAAACGCAGGGGTGTACCGACCAAGTATGTGAACATACTGTCGGCGCTTTATTCCCATACTTCAGCTCAGGTTAGGGTTTACGGCGAACTGTCTGACAGTTTCAGCACCAGGAGCGGCGTACGTCAAGGCTGTCCCCTTTCACCATTTTTGTTCAATTTCGTCATAGAGTGTTTGAGGTGGTGTTCGTTAATCTTGGACACCTCTGGTGACAAAGGTATCTCTCTAACGCTTAAAGGTCAAGTATATAAAGCAACAGTGAAGGGCTGTATTACTTTACGGCAGCGAAACTTGGCCGCTCAGAGTAGAAGACGTGAACCGTCTTCAGGTATTTGACCACCGATGTCTGCGTTCAATCGCTCGTATCGGGTGGCACCAACGAGTAAGCAACGAGGAGGTTAGGAAGCAGGTATTTGGTGGTGATTGTCTGTTGTCTAATTCTTACATTCACACGGACTTAGATGGTTAGGCCATGTACTAAGTGTCGTTTGCCACACCGAGCACTGTTTGCCGACGCTGCGGCCGACTGGCGCAAGGTGCGAGGTGGACAGATGATGACCTGGCGTAGACAAATGAAATCGTTTACGAAGGGGTTGGTCACTGTAGGTCGGGTTCGTCTCCCGGGCTGGGGCCCTCGCGACTCACAGAGTCGGTGGCTTGAGACGTTAGGTGAGATGGCGGCTAATCGAGCTCAGTGGCGTGAATGTTGTCGTTGTTTGTCCGAGTTGTCTGTGAAGTGAGTGCACTTAATGACGCGGGGCAGTGAAAGCCGTAAGGAAGCTGTCTTGCTGATGACGCCTTACTTTCACTTACAGCTCGGTTGTTTGTTTGCAAGGTGTAGGCACCTTGATGTTGAATGTTTGAATATAGGCGTGGCTTTTTCATTAGTTAGCTCCTTTCACGTCCCGTTCTTTTTTCTTCCGTCTTCCTGTACAGAGTTTGTTTGTTTCTCCTTTGTTGTGTGGGAGTTAAGCCTCATCATAAACCACTGATGCATTGCCATCAATGATGATGACTGGAGACGCTGCTCACTGCTGTTCAACGCCGGTGGCTTAGGTGATCGTGTTTGTTGGCTTTATAATTATTGATTTCACGGAGTCTAATGTATCTACTTTCCTAGGTGTATCAAAGAAATTGAATGGTGGCCAAATCCTCTGCTAAACTTGCAGTAGAATCTAGTATTCTGTTGAAACGACCTGCAAAACATAATGGTGTAGACTTGCTGATCTTTTGCCAGTGAAGACTCGATCAGTATCACCAGCTTACTCCAACTCCAGTCGTTGGAGATTGTGATCAGCTTCTGTCGAAAGGATTGTTCTCAGTATCATCAATATGAGTGCCGGCTGATAACCTTCGACTTAACGCAGGACACCAATGGCGAAAACGATCCGGTTTGTTTAATGTTTCATCGCTCCACATCATTCTGAGGATGGTCGTTGATCTGGTCATTTCGCTGACCTAAATGGGCAAATCAACTGACCTTTTGAGTACGAACAGTCACTCTTCAGGCAGGCCAGTGTTTGAAGTTTTGATGTCTACAGTCCTTCGAGCTTCGGGTTGGAGTTCGAAGGGATACACTGTAACTTGTTCGTTGACACTCATCCGTCGACCAATGGTTCAAGGTATGGATGGGACACTAGTCATTCTTCGTGCAGGCCGCATTTCAGCTCGCATACAGCCGTAATGTAGCAATACGGCTGTTCCAATCAAGTGTCTCGGGTGCTCATAACTTCGGTTGATGTTCGCCGTGGTTTTCCCATCTCCTCCAACTTGTTCACTTTTGTCGTGTGCGACATTCTGAGAAGTGCGTTCGAGGAACCAATGAGTTTGATGTCAAGTCAATCAAGCAGTTAGTTAACCGATTTGGAGTAGCAGTTGGCATATTTTTGCATAACCGAATTGAATTGTATGAAAGATGCAAAGTGTTTGCGTCACGGTTGAGGCATTCTTACTTTCATGTTCCCTATTGCAAGCAGTCCGCTGACGACTAGTTTTTTTCCATACTATCTCGTTAACCCGCAGTATTGTTTATGAGTTATCATTAAGGATAGAAAGGATACTTAATGCCTTTATCAACCTACAGCGTTCAATTGTGGTTTGACAAAAGGATATCTCGTGAACGTGTGCGTTCTGACTTGCACTGTGGTTCAGAAACGTGGCCTGCAGGTGATGGATATGTAAACATACGTGTTGCATTTGACCGTCATCCTGTCAATTATTCCACTTCAAGTGAGGATGACAGCGTGAGCAACGCGGTCAACGCTTACTTCGAATTGTCAGGAACACGCAACTAACTGCTCAACTAATCAGGTTTCACAGCCTACTCCGTATGCCATTTGAGCACTTTCAACACTAGGCGCTACTTACTGAAACCACCAGCAGTTGACTAAAATCGTTTGGTTATTAAGCAACGACGTCCTCACGAGGTTTGAAGACGGACTGAAGTAGACATACCACCGACACGTGTGCTCACGCAAATCGCTGGTTAGGTACACTATCCTAGCTGGTGTGTCGCAGTCAACTGTGTGCATGCATTCATGATCTTTTACGTTCTTCCACTCACCTATGTTTAATGGTTTTTCACTATTCATGGTAAATTTGCTTCTCTGGGCTAGCTACCGATCCGCTGCACCGCAAGGCTAGGAGCACAGTGATTTGGTATGTGGTCGAAGACACTGTAGAAGAGGGCAGTCAATTCATCTGTGCTGTATTAATGTTACTGTTGTGTGCCTGGGCTCTTGAAGTGGGTACAGAAATAACCGCCTCGGCTCCACTTACAGCTAAGTTGCCCGAATACACCTTGATAATTACCTAAGTTCACATAAGCCCTCAGTATTTATCTTCCATCCCTTCCTATTTTATTTCTATGCTATTTTATTGCAATCGTTCTGCAATGCCACTTAACAATGTATCTTCGCCGTTGCCGACAATTACGTTTCAGATGTGTGGAGTAGTTTTTCGTATATCCTTTCGAAATGTTCTGGTATTTTCTACAGCTTTGCCCTACATTATAAGTGTGTCCTTTACTATCCGGCTAAGAAACATCCCGTTTTCCTACCTGTATCTGTTAAAAATGGTGTTTCACACATAGATCTCGCTCGCCATGTTTACCTATGAAAATGCTAATTTTCAAGAGGTTCTTGATTATTTATCATCGATCAATAATCTCGGTCGTGTTCAATCCCCCCCCCTATTAGGTTCCTGTAACAGTTATAAGCCTCAGGCCTAATATGTTCGTTTGGCAACGGAACCCCATCATCTCAGGTCGGGATCCGTAACACTTGCCCTCATTGTTAGCATCTCAAAAGCCTCAATGTCTTGTTATGTGCTCTACCACTGTACGCGGAAGCCAGTTCGAGTGCTACTTTTAGGCTTAATGCAAACGATTGACTGGAAAAGTGGGAAAAACCCAAAACATTACATAATTGTGGAGAGGAGACTGTCAATTATACACTGCACACGACTTTATGCTTTTTGTTGTAGATTGGTCCGTTACTGTTGCAGTCGTTCATTTATTTTTATTGATGTGTTGTGTCGTGGTTAGGTTCGTCCTATAGAACTGCTGACGCTGGTTTCGCGACTGCAGTTCTACCGACGTACATGAATGGTGTGGTTTGTTACTCCTCTTTCTGGAATGAATTGAGGACGAACAAACTCCGAGCACTGGTAAGATGTATCTGATGAAGCTATCAACGTACATTATGGTGCTCCAACAACACTTTTGTTCGTCGCTGCATTAACCAGGGTGTTCGAGATAGCTCCTTGGAAGTACAAGCGACGTATATAAATCGTCCATTATTGGTGCTGGGCTCAGAAATCCGAGCAAAAGCTCAAAGGCATGGTCGAACAGTAACGTTTTGATCAGTTTTTTGAAATTCATGACTGAAACAATGCATCTTCATGATTTCATTGGATTCTCTTTAGAACTGAAGATTATTCATCTTCGTCCGGATCAAGAACGTGAACGGCAGCATTTCGTAGATAGTGAAACTGGTTTGGATTTCGAGGTGATAGACACTCAATTGCTTTTGGATTGGTTGGCTCTGAACTACCGTTCCTTCGGCACCATCTTAGAAATCGTCACAGATCGTTCACAAGAAGGCGCTCAGTTCGTTAGAGGATTTGGTGGTATCGGAGGTATGTAAACCGTTTCGTTGACAAAGTTATGTGCAATTTTGTTAGCTGTTCTTGTAGAATTCATTCGGATTTATTTATCGGTGCCCGTTAGTTTTAACAGCTCTGTTCGGAATTCATGGCTTGATGTGTGTTTATTTCAGAAGGTATTACGAGGGAACGGCGATCAACAGTGACTAACTACTAATTTGAGTAAACGAATAAGACATCAACATGATAAACAGCGCACCGTCACGTTGTTGTTACTACGGTCAATGTAAACGGTATTGGTATACAAGTGTTAATGCAAGAGTTATACAAGAGTCACGTTATTCACGCTGAAATTCGTGGATGAGAAACGTAATTAATATGCATGTGTAAACAAAATCATCACAGAAATTACAAACCCGTTTGCTAAGAAGAGTGTTCTACCGGGATTGAGCCTATGGTATCTATTCTTGTGTTAATGATACTTCCTGCTAGCAATGCATGCTATCAAGCGCTAAAGTGAAGAGTGGTGACTACATCATTTTTATTCTGGCATTCATAACACGCTAGATACTTACTCTCGATTCGTAAACCTGCAATCAGTGGTCTTGCAGTCTGCTTTTTTTTGCGTTTTTGTCTACGTTTAGGTATTCTTCGGTATCAGGTGGATTTCACAAACCTTGCTGGAGGTGATATTGATGTCGATGACGATTTCAATTTGGATGATTACTGACATAAGGCTCAAACACTTTCCCGGGGCAGCTCTTACGAATTCGATGGGGCTGCGCCGCTCCGTTCTACGGCTGGATCCCAATGGTCGTCTAGGGTGTGGTCTGCAACTGAAACTGAATCAAGAAAATAGGAAAATCGATTTGTTTTCTTCTCGAGAACTTAATCAAAAGGTTTTGTCGTGTCTGTTCATACCTTGGCTTTGGATTAATCCTGATATTAGTCAATTATTTAGTTCATCTGCGGCTGTAGTAATTTGTCGAATAAACTGTACACTTCCGTTTGTCTTCTGCATTACCAAAGGGTTGGCGACATTGTCTAATTCATGATGGGTTCTAGTTGTGGCCAGACTTCGTATGTGCGATTGTGGACTTGACAACTGACAGCCGTATTTCCTCACTTTGATCCGTTGGTAACCGACTTAGTCGTCAGTATATTGCGTGGTGGTCTGTTTGTGTACACTTTCATTTGTATCCTGAATGACTTACCGCAGGAGTTACTGAGATTTAGAGGATCTTAGTAGAGTAGGTGATTTCCCGTTGCCTGGCTTCCCGGCTGATGCTGCGCATACAGTCTGATGGATATTGCTCATGCATATTCACTGTCTTCGTCATACGACGTTCTGCTGGTTTGCGTTCACTATTTAGTACTTAGGACCACATCCTGACACCAGATAATGACGTTGGTTGTCTGTTGTATTAGGGTATGGCGATCCATATGCAGTCGGTTATTACAATGTCAGGTCATCTGTGCATGGTTCCTTTTCCGTTTCAGAATCGCCCGAATAGTTTTAACATACTGTTATCCGTGTCAGTTGGCTGGTATCAAATTTATGGTGTTGGCGAATATTTCCGTCAGCACTGGTTTTGGAAAGGTCCGGACTTGTAAGCGATAAGCCAGATAGGAGTTTGCGATCTCCACCTAGGCGGTTGAATGCCGTAGCTCGACTTCTTTCCAGCTAACGAATGTTTCCTGCTTCCTGGCTATTTTTTTTAGAGTGCGGACGTTGTTCCTGCTAAACTTGTGAGTTTAGATGAGGTTTTGCACCCCAACTCTTCTCTTACATTTCGAGGCGATTATTGGTTATGCGCAGTCAGATGTCAAGTTTCAGCCGATGATGTCTATTGTGATGAAGGGATTCCCTCGTCGAATATCATTTTTCACGGTTGATAACTTCATGCGCTAACTTCTGAAAAATTTCCAATCGATTAGTTCGCTCTTTTGTGCTACTTGAGGGATGGTCCAAGAGTCAGGTGGTCCGGCGGGCTCCAGGACTGTGATCAGTCATAATTTCCGGTATCCACTGGAGCCGCGTCCCGTTTGTTATCAGGTGCTCGATGTCCGCGTGACGGTTCAAGGAGGACGAGTTTATCTGTTCTGGGTTCATGAAGCGCGGGGCAATTGACCATCAACTCTACTGACCGCAGGTGACTGAGCCATGTTTGTTTCTTGAACAGTAATTACTAGCTCACCGCCAGGCGGAAGTCAGGGATAATTTGACAGGTTGGGGTCATATACATATATGCCAGTTGTGTTAAATTGTCTTGTGCTGGTTCTGACAGTAGTGTACGAAAGGACATTGTTAGGTGTATACGTGTAGCACAGTGGGTGATGTGGTTGATCACACTTTCTCGATCCGCCTGGCATGGCCCATGATTCTAATGGGCGGATTGGTCAATTTTTTATTGTAACAACGTTGTTAATCGGTCAAATTGAACACTGGTGCTGCAGTCATCTCATGTGTACATCAGGTTACGCGGCTCAATCAACGTAAATTGTGCGTTCTTGTCGCCGTTATCGGACGTGACATTAAAAAGCTCCATGCCTGAAGACATTCACACAAGCCCACTGGCGGTAATAGAGGTGTTCAACTACTGAGAGCCAACGTGCGGATGAGGTAAATCGGTGATCCATAAGAGTGGATCGAACGCATGCACTCACTGTAAACGTTCGTCTTTGTCGATAAACGGATGTCTTCGTGATGCTAGAAATCTTCGTGTAACGGTCTTGAGAGGTCGTTCGCCTCCCCAAGCCTATAGTGTTTTTTATCTGCTTGATCCGGCCATCCTCGCTACCGAATTGGATACTATGATTTTTCAACGAATTTTTGTCAACGTGTTATTATTTTGATCCCCACAAATGCTGTTTCACCCCCACCCTGGCCCAAGTTAGGATTAGAGTTGATTGAAATCGGTTGTTTTGTTGGCTGCATTCGCGCATGATCATTTACTTCCTGGGCCATTGACCCATCGGCAAAGATCAGGCGCGAGTTTGTATAAACCATAAAAATGGCGCTTTTTTGTGCATTATTAAGCACTGTCTTCCGGCTTGTATGCTCATTATTATTCCAGCTCGTCCCGGAGTCTGCACGGAATGAAGACTATCGGATAGGAGTTTGCGTCAAATTATATAATTATAATGCTAGTCGTTCCTTTCAGTGGTGTGTATTCTTTAACCATGCAGTTATCATCGTGTTGCTTCACTGTGGTTCGTGAAGGATTTAAATCTTTGGTGGTCCGCCATCTTAGCCTGCTCCATTGAAACCCGTATGCAGCCCATCGTTTCTGCTCCCAGCTCGGCTTAATAGGTACTCCTGTAGGTGACCATTAAAATGATTATTCACTCGGGTTATCCCGTTCATCTTCACAGGGAAGTAACCCTAGATGCATGCCACCTGACAGTTTAACCACAAACTGAACAGCAGTCTTGCGTATATACAGGAGAGCCTGTTCTCCTATTAACTGGCGAATGTCAAATGTGGCACGTTCGAGGACGAAGCGCCGTAGTTGTGTAAGAAGTCTAAAATGTTTTGAACTCACTCCTCCGAATGCCTAAAACGTATCGTTGACCTGAGTGGACTATTAAGGGCGGACGAGTGGACGACATCATTACGTGCCGTTGATGGAAAAGAAAATTTGTGGCTTGAGATTTTGGTGTTGGTTTGTCCTCCGGGATTACTGCCGTCGCATGTACGTGTTTTGTCACCGCCTCAGATAACACTAGTTGCAAGTTCGTGTAGAGTCACTTGATATTAGAGAGACGTTTGCATACTAGCCATAAACACTTGCTTCACGTGGTTGGCGGCATCCGTTACGGGTTAGCCTGCTACGGTGGCCGAAGCCAAAGGACGCCTTTCTTTAACCATCACCACAAGTGGCTTGGGCTGCACCAGTCGTGGTTCCACTCACGTATCCAGTGTAAACCCGAAGGAATAAGACCAGTAGGTGTGTGAGTGAGGCCTTTGTGTCCAGCCGGCCAATGCTGGTTAGCCATTTGAATGGTTAGCACGAAAGTAAAACCCTTATCTCTGGGAGACTCCAATGGTTAGTTTTAAATCGGGAATAAAAGTATTGAAAATATAATGTAAGTAGTTTGACACTGAAGTATATGTTAGTACACTCTAGAGAGGATAGGAGGAGAGGAGGGTTGGACTGAACAACAGGCAAAACATTCGCCAACAAAGCTGAAGAGGAGGAAAGGTAGGTTTCTGAAGAGAAATGCGGTTGGGTTGTCAAGTAGTAGTGTTCGTTGGTCGATGCGAACAAAAAAGGTTATTACTGACAACTTACTTGAGCCTAACGTCTCTTCGCCGGCGGTGTGCTAAAAATACGTTAGTGACCTACTAATCCGAGGCGGCCAGTATATTCACGGTCGCATCAATCACAACTCCATACACTCGTCACGACGACCAGTGGTACCGTGAGTTGTCACTCTGAACTTTCGGATGTCCGTGCGGACCGTATTATTTCAATTCGTCCGGTTCAGCGCTAGTTTCCCCTGACATCTAAACCCAGTGTTACAACGCGAAAGACTTACCTGGATAACATCTTGGTATATCAGTTTTTGACCATCCAGGATTTCGCTTACCTGATTTCACCTACCCTCACAGCAACTGATATACGTGACCTACCCAACGAAGCTGATTTAGCATCAGCATGATTCCATCCCGTTCATGTCCGCTCGCCGCAATACCTCAGTGTTCGGAACCATGTCCGACCACCGAATACCCAAGATGCGTCTTAGACATTATAACAGGAATTGACAGCGCATGTTCCCGTGATACAATGTCTATGTGTCACTGCCATACAGCAGTATAGACAACGTCATTTAGCGGTAGATAAGCAGCTTAGTGCTCATCTTCAGGCTGTGGTTCTTCCAGACACGTCTTTCAAGACGTCCGAAACAACACTAGCCTTCTTCACACGAGCTCTTAACTCGTCGTCCGCGGGCAAATCTGCTGACAAATTGCCACAAGTAGCGGAAGTCCGTGCAGCTGTTAACAGCGCCTCTATTGATGTGAATTGCAAACACACTTACAGGAACAGCACCTTCGTCCTGAAAAGGCTGAAATAAAAAAAATGCATATGTTGATATCCAATCCAAACTTGGATGCCGCGGTCGCGAAAGCCGTGGCCAGTCGCTGTAGTTCGTCCTCGCTGTGTGCGAACAGCGCGCTGTCATCTGCGAACAGAAGCATGCGCATCGTTGAGGTATGTAACCGGGTTGGGGCGCCGAAACGTCGGATATTCAGCAGGCGCCCATCCGTCCGGTACTCTACCTCAACGCCATCCTCCCCAGAGTCCTGAAAAGCAACTGTTATCATGGCAGTCAAGTATAAACTAAATAGAGCTGGGGCTAGCACACAACCCTGCTTCACGCCAGTGACTGCCAAAATCATCGGAGGTCCATTCACATAATTAGACCTTCGTCTTCATGTCCATATGCAACATTTTAATCAAATTGACGAACTTACCTGGACATCCAAACTTACCAAGCACCGTCCACAACGCCTCGCGGCTCACGGAATCAAAGGCCTTGGTGAAATCCACGAAGAGAGCATACAGGGGCTGGTTGCGTTCCCGGCATTTCTCCTGAATTTGTCGAGCAGCGAACACCAGGTCGATCGTACTCCGACTCGCCCGGAATCCGCATTGCTCCTCAGGAACATTGGTCTCCAAGACTTCCGTATTCAGTCGGTTCAGAAGGATTATTGCAAGCGAGGGCATGATAAAGACATCCTTGAACTCTTGTGGGATTACTCCTTGCACCCAGATGGAGTAAACCGGCTGCAGCAAAGCACATCATCCAGAAGTTCCTCTGGCAGTCCATCCTCACCTGCAGCTTTTTTCTTGTGCAGTTGTCTAATCGCTCTCTGCATCTATGGCAATTCCGGGACGAGAGCTAATAAAGGTTTGGCGGCTTGTCGTGGCAGACTGTTCACGGTCACCCAATCAATGGTAGCAGGACGGTTTAGTAGGCTATCAAAGTGTTTGCGCCAGACCTTCATGATGTCCTCTGGCTGGGTGCACGAACAGCCGGTGTCCACGTCAACCAGTGCTTTGGTAGACTGGACGGATGGACCGAAAATCGCCTTAAACGAATCGTAGAACTCCTTGTGTTGTTTGCGATCAGCGTAGCCCTGCATCCACTTACCTTGCTTCGTCCACCAATCGTCCTTGGTTCCTCGAAGACGTTCGCCGAGTTGATGGCGAATACTCTGGAATGTCATTTGTTTGGATTCGCTAATCCGGCCCATTGTGGAAACGGCAAACGTTGCATTGTTCTCTCGTATCAAGTTGGAGAGAGCCGCATTGTTTTCGTCAAACCAGTCCAAACGTTTCTGGAGTTGCATACCTATAATCCCAGTGACTGCTGCCGTGATCTGTTCCTTGAGCTGTTGCCATATACCGCCGGGGGTAGTAAATACAGGAGCATCTTTCAGTCGAACGACAACTGCATGTTGAAAAGCAGTCGTTCATCTCGCAGTTCTCCAGTCGTTTGACATCCAACTTCTGCCGTTGTCCAGATGATCTACAATAAACAGACTTGCAAACATGGATAAACAATTTGGTCCTGACCAGCCTATGATCTGTGCTACATTCAGCGCCGCGCATCACTCGCGTGATACGCACTTCACTAATGTCGCGCTGCCGCACAATCACGTAGTCAAGCAAATGGTGATGACCACTTCGTGGGTGGGTCCACGTCGTGATGTCGCTCGCATCCAGCTGGAATCGGGTGTTCGTGATAGCCAGCTCGTGAGTAGCACACAGGTGGAGCAGACGATCACCGTTCTCATTCACTAAGCGAAAGACGGGATCCGAGGACTCCCGGTCAGGCTATGTAGTCGCGCCCGACTCGAGCGTTCAAGTCACCCAGAACAAACAGTCGGTCACTCACTGGTGCCGACCGGATTGTGACGGACAGCTGATCATAGAACTGGTCCTTTGTATTATCAGTGCAACACAGTTTTTGTCGCTAGGTCTTATAAACTTTAGCGCCTTTTGACATTCAACTTATTGTTAATCTGATCTGCGGCCAGTTATTACTCTCTTAAGTTATTTCAGATGTGAAGGTACCAATTCAAACTAACATGAACCAGTTGTCTAAACTGGTGAGACTTCCCCAAACTGGGACTAAAAGACATCTGAAGTTCGCACATTATATTGTCAAGTTCGAATAACCGAGGATGGTAAATTATCATCGAAGGTGCTATGTACTCCTCGCTGCCGCATCAGTCGAATAGCATGTGAATAGCCTGTCGAATAGCCTGCGAGATGGACCAACATTGCATTGACATAAACAAGTTAGAGTGGTGGGTCTGTCTCTATAGATCCATCTGTGCCGCTGTAGCCTCTGCGACTCATAGCACTTAGTGTGATAACTGTCACTTCGGCTCCGGAGCATTGCTATTGCCGTTGTTTGGCTGAGTTGTCTGTGAACTGACAATTAGTGTTTTGGGGTAGTGAAAACGTTTGCAGTTGCCGCTCTGTTGTTGTTTGCAACCCTGTGGTTTATTTTCAAGGCGTAGATATCGTGACTTTGAATGTAAGAGTTTCAGGTTCAGGTTCTTTTGTTATCTACTCGCATTTCGAAACTAAGGCTTGTTCTTCTGGCTTCGGCATCAACTGCTGATGTGTTGCCGATAATATTGAAGTTTGGCTTCGATATAATGAGCCCTTAAGTGAGAACTAGGCGCTCCAGCTCCGCGTAAACAAAAACAATTTACACATCGTGGGGGTACCAAATTAGTACCGAAACTGGAGTGTTTTGTCTGTTGCATATTAATATCAGAACTTTGGTTGCTCATGAGCGAACTTTCATACGGTTGACAATCATTGTTAGCGCGATCGTATCCGTTTTAAATGGCTGGGGACTGACATATGTGGCATTGAATAATTGTGGTTGCGGAAACACTTTCTTCCTACAAATAGCTGGACAACATTCGCGCGTTGTTTTTACTGGCCTGCTGACCACTGCGCCACTGATCTCATTTTTGGCATGATCAAAATGGTTTGACCGCAATCTCTAGCGATTAACACAAGTTTTCCGACCGCCTCAACCGATTGTGACTGAAACTTCATTAGATAAGTTCATTCGCTAAAGCGTTGTATGTGGCCACTGATTTAGTGGTGAACACGTTCGCCCAAGAAGCACGTTGCTCATTTCGCGACTGATGGAAGTTCATGTATTATTTATAACTATAAAAAAAGTGTTGAACGAGTGACAGAACAGGCCAGCACGAAAAGCTAAATAACCATTATGGTTTGGAGTTTTATTTATTGGACACTGTAAATCAGGTTTTTGTGCCATGAAAGCGAATCACTCTTGTTATATGGTTTCACACCGATGTCGTCAATTCGTATACACAGTACATCGAGCAGTGGTTTATCGATCCACCGAACACACTTCGATTGCGAATGTGTTGTGTGTTGTTTACACGCAAACTAAGTCTTTGGCCAAACTTCAGTCCATTTGGAGCTATAACGCGCTATACTTAATTAGTTAGAAAAGGCGTGTCGTCGATTATTCTGAATCCAGATAGAATACGCGGCATTCTATTGACGACTTTTGCTCACTGGGAACGCTACGTTACTCACAAAGTGATCAAAGGATGAGCACAGTTGGGATTGAAATGTCTATTTCTACTTGTGATAAAAGAGTTCCAGATAATTATGACAGCGAAATACAGTTGTTTGGTCTGTTATTCACCACAGCTGTAAACAGTTATATTTCGTGAACTAATATTCGTTTAAAAAACAATCAAAATATTGGGTACAACAAGTTTCCGTTAGGACAGTGGTATGGACGCAGGTGCGCTATTGATTCGTGCGCGTTGACCTGTTCGATGGCGTTTTCAACCAACGATGTGAATTACCACCAAGCCTCCAGCCTGCCATTTATCGGGCGACCACCTCCTGGTTTCTATAAATGACGCTTAGAGCAGTGAACACTCAACTGACATACAGAGTACGTGATCACAACATATATTGAGTCTCAGAATATGCTTGCCCATACGGTTAATAAGTCCCCAGCTGTGTTCACCACATTATCATTTAAAGGAGCACTCAAACCGCTCTCTTCAGTAGCGGGTCACACATCCATTGACCCACTAACAAAGCGTAACCAACTGGTCTGTCTCCCATCCCTTTACCCGTAGCATTTCTAATTCTCAAGATAGTTCGTTTTCTGTTCTCAATGTTTAACGTTGTTGTTTCGAACAGTTGGCGTCATCCATCTTGTTAAACATCATACTATTACCTAATCACTTTCTGTTAAATATCTAAACGTTACTTTATCTCTCAGTCTTATTTTGGTAACTTTCTGTGTCAGTCAGTTTTGGTAAGATAAAGAGACCATCTTCTCACACTTTTCACTGCTTGATGATATCAACACCTTATGGTCCCATTTGTAGTGAGATCACCTTCGACGTCCCCAAAATCCTAAACTCCCTGCGACGTGAGAGTTGCCTTACCAGTACCACCGTGCCTGTTTACATTATCTTGTGAATGTAAATTTGCTGCGAACCATTAACATCAAAGTTAGTGTGTTGACGTAGGTATCGCAGTCTTAGTCGTGATTCTATAATGAATCCGCGCCAGCTCTGCTACTATAGGCTACATTCACTAGGATAACAATGTTTTAGCTGTCACCGTTGGGAACGCCGCCCAACCATTCTGACGCTTGTTTGAATTCTGAAGTTCCACTGAAGTTCCCGTCGACATCCATTCGTCCTCTCTGGCGGTTGC
>LOND01004002.1:0-12257 GCA_014220965.1 Paragonimus kellicotti
CGACTGGAAAGTCTATGAGAATGCGACACCTGCAATCAACTGCGGGTGATGTTCAATCTATATGAAAAACAAAACAGAATCCCTTACTACTCATCAATAATCAAAATGCCGCTCAACCAGTCAGTGATTTCTGTGATTTCAACTCAGAGAGGAGTCCTAGTCGACGAGTCATCGATTGGGGTTAACAAACACTAACTGTGTCTTCTATCGAGGCGATCGGGCGACCTGATCACTACTCACAAGCGGAAATGGTTGAGAGTTCATATATAACGATTCGGTCATGCCTAATGTGAGGTCAATGGCGCGGTGGTCAACACGGTTGCCTGCTCATGAAAGCGTGGCCGGAGTTTTAGTTCCGGTCGTGGCAAGGATATGCACTACTGACGAGCTCTAATGAGAGCGAAACTCGAGTCTAGTGCTTCTTTTCGAAAGGGGCCGACTGGATAGTCTATGGGAATGCAACAGTTGTGATCAATTTTGGGAGATTTTCATTCTGTATGGATAACCAGAATGACGTCTACTGCGGGGAATTTGTTGTTTGGAGAAGTTTTATATTTTGTCCAGAAATTATTAACCGTTGCTAAATTTACAAGACGCACAAGTAATCAGAATGATGTTTTATTTTCGGAATGAATGTAGTAATTTGAATTGCCTAGTGCTTTTCTTCTGAAGTCTGACGACTAGTATGAGAGCGTTCTAATAAAAACATTCGCGATATAGTTTTATGGCTATCCTCCTGTTTTAACAGCCGTCACACTATTTGCAGCAATCCGATGTCTACTTTACACAAAAATTGGTTACCTCAACTACTTCGTGTGATGTACAGCGGGTGGCTGGACGAACTCTATGTATCGATTCGGCGTTCGGTTTATTAAGACTCACACATTGAAATATGAGCAGAATGAACGTCGAATGTTTGAGAATTCTAACATTAAATGCTGCTTCTTATTTTTCAATGAGGTTACATTGTTGGCTCATTGATCATAGCCATTGCGTACTACACAAAAATAACTATAAATCCACTACTTTTATATCACTTATTCTTGGCCACTGACAATATTTCCATTGATAACATATTTAGGTTTTTCATCGATAATTTAGTTGAGTTGAAATATTACCATAACTCCATTGGCACTTGTGATATGTTTGTGCATCTGTGCGTACACTTCATCTACGTCGGTCGAAAACTGATTAGGATATAACAAAACCTAGCATCTCCATAATGAATTCATGCACACTATCGGCTGTATGTGAACCTTATTCGGAAGAGAATTTTGAATCCTAAAGTGGTCATCGTTATACTTCACGTTATTTCAAAAGGTAGAAAATCAACGGAAAATCTCAAGGGACTCTGTGAAGTGGTCCTTCTAGGCAGGGTGTTCGTTGATTCGGGTGCTCCGTGGAAATGGTTGCTGTATACAAAAGTTAATGAAATGATTGGGAAAAATTATGAAGAAAAGCAAGAAACACTCACTTAACCATGCTCACCTTCACAACCAACAAGTCATCTCACGCAACACTGTTCCAATAAGTTTTTCTGGAATTAATTTTCGTAAAATTAACAGGTTATGTAACGTCTCTCAGGCTTTTTACCACCGATATTGATAGAGGGGCATGTGTGTTTCCTGTTTAAGTCAAAGTTTCTAATTACTCCAATATTACTTGAATGCATTGTACAGAATCGTGAGTGGAAAGCATTAGGATTCAACGGTGAATGCTAACGTAGACTTTTCACGATAACAAAACGATGATGTTATTTAAAATAACAAATAAAATATTTCACTTTAAAGGGTTCGAACTTAGAAATAGGGAAATAATTCCCAATAACATCCAGACCTTGGTTGTAAAGGTACAACTTTCATGATGGTGTTTGAGAAAAATTATATCAGAACTATAGTACTATCTAAAGATGTGTACCGATACAATCCATCCAGTATTTCTTGACGTCCCTAAGGGTTACCTCAGTTGAAACGTTATTGTTCATGATCTCTTTAGTTCCAAACGAGTAGACAGATTGTTATATCTAACGCAAGCCATTATGCGATTTTCTTTCAGCTAAGTGATCTTCGTCAACAGTCGTAGTGTGGATCACAGTTGACCATAGTATTAACAAGTGTCCAGTGATGATATCGGGCTGTGGTTTTATACACGAAGTGAAACAACTAATAAAACCAACTGTTCCGCATACGCAAAGTTAGTTTTCATACTCGTGAATCACTGGATATTTTACACTGAACAACATTCATCAGTTCAGAGGTTCTAATCTTTTGGCCGTAACGGTTTGTAGTTGTAATCGACATATTTAATTAATACCCACTTCAGAAAGGTTTCTCACATTCTATTTGTTATACTTTTCTGCTTTTCTCCGTATTCTGTCAACATCACACGTAATTAGTGTAATCACGCAGTTACTACTGAATTCGTGCATACAAAAAAGATACAAAAATCTTCGGACAAAAATATACTCTTATCTACTAATTCGTTTCTCTACCTGTTTGCGTTGGCAACGTATCTGAATTTCGAATTTAGTTTTCTTTGTAATGACACGCTGAAGCAAATCGTGACAGTAATCAAAATTTTGAGGGCCACTCAAATAGGGTTTGAGTGAAATTTCTAAATTCAGCGGAGTATGTAGATTACATTTTTTGTATTTTTTACTGCGTGCATCAAAAACTGCTTTAAACAAGCTTGTAAGGTACACATGGTGTTATTCTTGTAGTTCACATCAAACTAACACTCACTGATATTTTAATTGTACCAGCCCACTTTGGAGATAAATTTCGGTCATAAAATACTCACCATTAATTTAGGAGAATGCTAAATTTTATCTCTTGATTTTAAGATCTCAGTGCAAAACGTTTTTGTTCACGGGAATTATTTTCAATCGCGTCTGGAAAACGAATGTATGCTAGTGAAATACACAGGAAAAGCTAAGCACATGAAAAAGTTAAACTTTTTAAGAAAAACTATTGTACAACTTCTAGAGCCCTTCTGTGAAGCTCGCTGAATCAGTCTTGCGGTTAATAGGTTTCAAGAGTTAAAGCGGCTGATAAAAAGCCCGGGGTTTCCTTACATTTTTTATGTGGCATTGTTTCCACGTGACTTGAACGACAATCGATTTCTCCTCCGTTCTTTTAACTTCGCCTAACAGGGCATCAGATGATCCTAGGTTGTTCCCACCATGTTACTCAGAACTCTAGTGCTGATTTTCAAATTACTTAGCTTTGCCAACTGAGAGAGAAATTTAGACTTCACCTACAATTAACAACAGCCCCCTGCGCAGTGTTGTATGCAGGATGTTCCGTACTTCGAAGCACGTGAGACTGATTGTACAAACTTTGCTTCTTCGCTTCACATTTTTATGTTGAACGCACAACCTATAACTAATACATCAAAAGGAAAATAAACTTTATCATCTTTCTCACTAATTCTTAAGTTCCAATAATGAGGGTCCGCTATGCAGTGAAATAACGGCAGTTTGAGTGACCCCAGCATGCAAGTTGCAACGTTTGATTTGACGTTACTAAAGTTCATCATCTTTCTCACTAATTCTTAAGTTCCAATAATGAGGGTCCGCTATGCAGTGAAATAACGGCAGTTTGAGTGACTCCCAGCATGCAAGTTGCAACGTTTGATTTGACGTTACTAAAGTTGTAATAGACAGCGATGTATATTACAATTACCACATAGGAAAAGCACTGTTACCACGAGCAACAAAACTAACCTGTAATGAAACCGCAAATCAAGGGCTCTTTGTATGCATACCCACGACGTATGTGCCGAATAGGGCAAACGGTCGAGTAGAAAAGAACGTTTTTGACCAGAAACCAATATGGATGGACCACGGACACTGTATGCCTCTTTGACAATCGCGCACTGAACTGCAATTGCTCCACTCAGTAAGATGCCAATAAAGATTCGGCTTGTATAACTGTGCTAGAATTCGCGAAAGCGATTAGCAACTCTTTATCGGAGATGAGAAAATAGATGGTCGTCAACATCTCACTTACTTTTACGCAAAAGCTGGCTCCACATTCAACCCTGTGGTCAATTATGGCCACAGGCTATGTGCATACTCGTCGGTATAACCTGCGTATGATGGACAAACCAATAAAGTCAACAAAAAGTCACCCGTCAATCAAGCGGCCAACTCTTCTCTTGAGTTTCTGAAAGCGTAACTGAGTCCTTTATGAGGTTGTGGCAAGTTCCACCACACCTAATCTGCGTGTACGACAGCTGTTCATTCTCGCTTTGAGGTGTTAAAACACTCCAAGTTTTTGTCTTATTCCGACATATGGCCGTTCACCCACTGTACTGGTAGTGGTAGCCATGAATGGATCTCGATTACTCAGCTCAGACGGTGTTCAAATTAAATTGTTGATAAGCCATGCAGCATTTTCATTCTTAGAAGGTAACAGTCAACCTAGTTCAAATCAGAAGCCAATTAATAGAGAGCTGTGATAAAACTCAGTAAATAAGCGACGAAATGGAATTATCTGGCGAAATAATTACGTGCTCCTTGGTAGGCCTACACATTCATGGAAGTAACTACAACAGGTGAATGGAACATCAGAGAGCAAAGAAAACACAAATCCTGTTGTTAGGGCGGCGTACCAAACCTGCTATTCATGTCGGCTGCTTTCTGCTCATGAAGAATATTAAAGTAAATCTATCAGTTATGTGTTAAAATGTAACGACCAATGAGATCACCATATAAGCATTTGGTTTTCATTGAATTCAAGGTGAACCGTCTTGCAGGTAACTTTGTATGACCGGCTAAACCAAAGTGAGTAACAGTGTCTCACATATTTGTCCCATGGAATAATCCCAACTAGATGAAATAACGCCACTTACTGGCACTCCCAACTGCATATCTTTTAGAAAAAAGTGAATGTGGTATTCATTGGCCCAGCCTCATTGCACTGCATAATATGGTTCTACTCAGGATGTAGCTGTAGCAGTTATCGGGAAGTATATCATCTGCGTACCTTCATTACAACTAAGCTAGCTATATGTCATGTAACGCTTACCGCCCTGAGTAGTCTGTACATATGGGTGATAACACAAGGTCTAATGGGCTGCCCAAAATGAGTCCACCTTTTTATCTTCAAAAAAATTCCCCAAAACTTGTGCATCACTGGCACACAGATAAGGTGATTTACATGGTCCATCTTGAGGATTGTGTAGTTAGTCAATGATGAATAATAGTAATCGTGCAATCAGTAGGGACTTCATGAACAGTGATTGGACATCGAATCATGATATTACCTTATGGTTGATATTGAGATCCAGGGTGAAGTCAGCGAATTGAGTCGTAACCTTGAAGCCAAGTGCATTGAGCCTATAAATTACTGGTTTGGTTGCTTCAAGTAGACACCAATGAAGCTACCAATGAAGCGAGTTGATCATGGATGGTGCAAGTCACAGCGAAACGCCAGTCTTTCGCTTTTAGAAGATGATGGGTTCGAGAGGTCGTAGATTCTTTTGCGGTTAGTTGTGCTAAAGTCTTTTGATCGATGCTGCCGACGTGTGGCAACTTCCTAAAGGCCTTTCTAAACGTTTATTCTACTTTCACAAATATACCTATTTGTTCGGTATTGATTATGAAGTTGGATTTGCCAGACTCAATGTACTAGATCTTGGCTACATAATCTGTGCGATTTTTTAGTACAGCCTCTGAACACTTATCGTTGTTGGTTTCAGATAATTTAATTGATCACCGAATTTTTCCAACTGCTCTTCAGTTTCAATAAGTTTGTTTTTCTCCGTAGGAATACTGAATCTCCAATTCACCGGTAGCATCCTTATACTTCTGGTACGTTATATTCAGTATGTTTGCAACGTAAAATGAGGCAAACAGTTTCGATTCTCTCCTCCATTCGAAGAAACCACACTCGACTAGTCCAAACAAGAAAATGACCGGTCACGAAGTGTCGGTTTGAGGGTGAGCAATCAGTTGGGTCATGTTTTAGCAAGTGTACACATGGACTATCCAGAGCAACTAACGTTACTTGAGATACAACTTGTTCCGCTGCAATAAAGGGTATGCAAATGATTTATGCTATCTGAAAATGCTTCGGCGACACACTCCTTTGAATTCCTTCCAAATCAAAATCAGGTTCACGTTTGGAACTAAGGTCGATGAACAGGTGGCTGTTCTGGATGTCACACTGAATACGTGAGCAAACAACTTATCATGCAAAGCAGTAGCGTATGAAGA
Organism: Paragonimus kellicotti; assembly: GCA_014220965.1. Classification (NCBI taxonomy): domain Eukaryota; kingdom Metazoa; phylum Platyhelminthes; class Trematoda; order Plagiorchiida; family Troglotrematidae; genus Paragonimus; species Paragonimus kellicotti. The sequence continues at coordinate 6,221 of LOND01004002.1, forward strand.
AGAAGGCCTAATTGAATTTCTTGGATAGTCGAAACCACTAGCTCACAAGCCACTCCGCTTGTGATGGTTGAGATCTAGCCCACCACCTTTGTAGTTAGGTTGAAACGAATTTCTTCATGAATGTTTTCTGCTGTGTAGGTTTAGAGTGCATCAAAATAATCCCTCAGAATATGAGCTAACGTAAACAGTGATAGACCACTGGACAAGCAGAAGTGTATGGTGCAAAAGATTTCTTCCGTTTGGTTCCGCATGTGACTCGACGTCATTAGGTGTATGTATTCGGGTGGATACACAAACGTTGAGTTGTCAAAGTCATACCTTTGCATAGTCCAGCAATCTTGGGTTACATGATGTCCTCATGACGTGTGCTCGCTGCATTGTCTAAATCCATCCTGCAAGTCACACGTTTGAGTGAACTGCTATATTTAACAAGTGCAGAACACTCTTATACCCAGTTATTTTATGAAAGTAACCTGAGCAAGACATACGATTCAGTTCTACTTAGTAAAACTTAACTGATTCCAGTTGCTCGTGTCGACAGTAGCTCTGAGTGGATGTCCACTACAAAATCTTTATGGTTGACTCGGTTAGTCAGATTTAAAGATGGTCACCTTGGAGATTAAGTAAGTCGTTTTACAAATAAATCTTTTTACAGACGATTTCCGCTGTAAAACTACATAGTTCGTTATTACGCTCAGTGGAACATAATTTTTGAGGAAGGTTTTTATATAGTCTTCCTTCTTGACCATCTGAATACTGGGCATTTTTGATGAGTTGGTTTGTTTCCAATGCTCAGCCTGTACTTCTTTTCATAAACATTTTTATTAGAAACTATAAGGAAGCGACTACCATTTCATGGGTCTTGACTAAGAGTCGAGCTTCATGTACAGTTTTTCCATACACATGTTCAAGTTGCACTGATTCTATAACGGAGACCTATGATTATAGCTCAAGAGATGCATGCTCAAACATTGTGTTCAGCCACCAGATTATCTTGCACGTGTATTACTGACACACTGGAGTTGAAAGGGTTAAGTTTATGAATTACTTACGGAAGCCATTTTTGCTTCTTTATACTAGGAAACTTGCATTCTGTAATGTGGTTGAACAGTGTCAGGTTACTCATAACTAGAAAAACAATTCACTTTCAAGTTTATCTATGTGTATATCAGTAAAAGCTAAAATATTCACATTCCCTATAGTGATAATGTCATTTTGCTGATAGCTTTTTAAATGAAAACAGCCACACATGTTTACAGTGTCAGAGTACGTGTTTCACGCAGTCCATAAGGATTGAGAAACGCGCGGAGTGAACCAACATATGATCGCCGCGCTTGTAAACAAAGAAACAACATCAATCCATATGTTCTAATGTTTAAATGTTCACTAAGTGTGCAAATTAACTAGTAGATCCGCTTTATTAAACAGTGATATTCAATTACATTTAGCCTTAATTAATGAGCCGTACCCAGATTGATCTTCATTAGTCAACAAAGCCTCCTTTGTTCGTCGATGTCTGTGTGTTTATTCGGCGGCTGAATCACTTTGTCTAATCAATATGTGTATTTCAAGCACCTAATCATTTCATGAGAGGGACTTCGTAAGACGACTTTACATCATTAAATCTACAGTTACTTCCAACAGAATAGTGAACACCGACAAACCATAGGTATGTTGGAACTTCTTCATAGATTAGTTACACCGCAAGTTGGTAGGTACTCCTTTAGGATGGTAATTTCATAAGAGCTTCATATTTGTTTGAAATGTATTCACTAAGGTTGTTTCCAACTCTATGACGCATACCATATATTTTTTTCTGTCCAGAATGACATCGTGATACGATTAAATACTGTGTCATCTTCGTTAGGTATTTGTTGTATAAACCTGTGATCGTACTGGATTCGAACTAATAATAGAAGTCTTGCAGTGTATATTCTATTAAGTGAGAGACAACAGTGTTGTACTGCAATGTCTCTGATGCTGCTTTCAGCATGACAGCTTTTGTCCAAAACGCATAAAGCATAATAAGAATGTTTTAATATCTTTTGATGACTTGGTTACGGTTCAGTATATATTCTCGACTGTTTGTGACAATAGAATCACTGTATATTACAATTTCATTAAATGTGAACTGTGCATTGCCCCTTTGATCTGATTGTTCTCCAGTGGTTAGAACAGGTTCTCCACATCTTTCGATCTTTTTCAAGTGAACACGTGACTCATCCCATCGGACAACCAACTTAGCAGGTAGGCCGTTTTTTGATCCTTTCCATGAATTAAATTAAATCGTAGGTTGATGCATATCCCTGGACAACACTAGACAACACCCTGCATACAGTTCGTTCTAGAATGGCAATGAACACAAAAAAGATGGTTGAGTATAAAAGAGAGCATTCAACTTTTCCTCATATTTCAAACTTCACCTGTTTTTGAATAGCGACATACCGTTCTCTTCTAACTGAGCAAAACTGCGCAGTCTTTGTTAAGCTTGTTGTTGTATTCGTAGAAGAGTTTCGTCCAGCCGTGTTAGATCACGTTGAATGGCAATTCAGTTAGTCTACATCAACTACTGCATCGGACCGTGAGAGATCTGTTCATGAATCGCTTGCAATCTCATGTCATAATTAGTATTGTCAGTCGTACCGAAAATAATGGATTGGTGATGCCACGTAGTCAATAGAATGCACTTCCCGAAGTAACAAGTGACTCTCGGTTCTCGTTATTGACGCAGTAGGTCAGTAAAACAGTAACTACTGCATTGACATTATCGAGCCACATGCATAAATAGCTACTGATGTCCACAACCCCAGTTGTAGTGATTTCATAGGATAGAACTATTTTACCGCTCTTCAGTGCTTGCATACTCATGGCTATCAGCAAAGATATCGACTATCAGCATATCCAATTCCAATTTTCATGCACGCGCGTGCTGTAGTCTCATTAACGGCCTTGTAGTTCACTGGGCTGAAGTGAATGTTGATTGGGCCAGACAAACATTCCAAAATGCGGCTTGCAAGTTTAACCACAGCGCTTGAATGTCAAGATTAAGTACATAAGCGTCGTCCTCTTCCAAATGAACCCTGTCGGTAGTGGGCGTAGTTGCTCATCTGGTCTAACGAACTAGGACAGAAAGTTAGACACATGTTCTTGCTCCCCTGGAAATCGACCAATGTCTGATTGTAGTGAACAAGGAAGTTCCTGTACGTTCAGCGCGGCCTGAATGTGTATGCCTTCCAACATAAGGCAATGTAGGTGGGTTTTGATGATTCTCAGAGAAGCAAATTCATGTTGCGCAGTATATAAAAAGTAAGTACATGTAAGCACCTGAACTGTTGATATTTGTACCTTAATCTTAGTGGATTCCAATCGCACAATGAAGATATCAATTTGTTATTCAAATTATTTTTAGTCACCGCAAAGTGCAAATCATGTTGACCTGCTGAAGGGAATATCAGATTCCCTGACACCAGGAGTTCACTGCACCAAAAATCAGGTAGTAGAGAGAACAAGTGCCAGGTGATAGTGTTTCACATTTAGTAAGACTTATTACTCATCGTATTATGAGAAAAGTTATTCACGATCTTGTTTGGTTTCGAAGAACTGCAGAATTTGGTGACTGAGCAGTACTTTCTGATAAACACAGATGGCAGATTTTTTGTGTGAACATTAGTGGATTTTGCATTTTTACAGAATTTCAAGTCATTCTGTTCAAAAATGCACCGGACCCGAGTTTTGTTTATGTAAGAGCTGGGCTTCTGACTGTGTTGATATCGCATAACTTCTACTAAACAGGTCATCTATCGGAGTTAACGTGACAATTACCGTATGTTCCATCGGGGCACTTGGAGAGGCTGTGCATTACACACAAGCTGATGTACCTATGCGTTTTTGTTGAACACTTCGGCAGTATCTCTTGTGAAGTGGATGGTGCTGTGTCATACACGGTTGTCTTAGGAAATAATGGCCGGAATTCACATCCTGGTCTTGGAAAGAACACGCATTATCGACGTTGTGAAATGAGAACAAAACTTGAGTCTGTCACATTTTTTGAAAAAAAAAACAGCTGGAAATTCTATATGAGTGTAAAGACCACAATCAGTTGTGAGTGAAGCTCAGGCTACATCAAACAAATCTTCTATCTGGCAAATGTTGCTATCATCTGATGGTGTAGGAGAAGTGATTTCCTTGCGTGCAGTCTTGTGGACCAGCCTAACTCTTATCACTGTAAACATATCCACAGCCAAAATTACGGTCGAGTAACTAATAAACTTTAAAGGCATGTTGGTTGTTATCCTGGGCTGTAACTTTAAATTGTCATCTAAAGAGATACTGATTTTATCTATTAAGCGCTATAGCTATTTCATCCTCATATTTGGCTGAGGATTAAAAGCGCCGATGCACCCCGTAAAAATGGTTGCAACTGGTTGAAGGATGTGCGAGTAGTCTACAAGTTTTACCGATTTCAAATTACACTCAGCGTAGGTGTACAGTGTAATTGGAAATTTGTAGTTGTTGGCGCAGATACTAATCTCTCTTTAGTGTTCCTAATCCTGTGCGCAACTAACTCTAACTCAGCAGTCGATGAAGGTCGCAGCATTCCGGTTTAGAGAGAAAACTGTCAAATTACTAGTCAAATTCTATACTGGTTTACACCAACAATCCTTTGGTTTTTACAGCAAAGAAGGTATCAGCTCATAGTCAACATCTGTTAAGTTATACAGGTTAAGTAATATTGTACTTATTAATGGTTCATACCCTCATTGTCCAAAATTGAATATTGATGCTATTAACTGTGTTATCTTTTGTACTAAAAATTAGCCAACAGAGATTGATGCCGATGGTTGACACTTTGATGCACAGAACAGTAGCTTTGCTCTCCACTCATAAATCGGAAAGTTTAAAACACACTATATTTGTAGGCTCAGCAAAACAAATATGGGTGTAAACGGGGTTTATCCTAAGTTGTCTGACCGTATTATTGTTGTGGCTCTCTAATTGCAATGACCGAGAATTTGGATACCGATTGAGGCTTGTCAATCACCAGTTTATGCTCATACACATTCACCGACAAACTGTAGTCATGTAGCCACTCTACTTGAAGCTATTTCAAAACTGTGTTGATTGGTGTGAAAATACCTATGTTACTTTTGTCAACACTCATGTCGTGCTTACTATACGGAAATAACACGCACAACCAATCTATTTTGCATTCAGCTTTATCCCTCCTGGTGCAGTTCCACCTTTGTCAGAGATTGTCAGAATAGCGCACCCTTATTTTAGAGGGAACTGAACAAGGTTTCAGGTATGTATAAAGTGAGCACCCATCAAACACTTCACAACACACTGGGGTTTACGAAATTATCGCATCTAATATCCGATTCACAGTTTTACAAATAACGCACTGTTCTATCATTTCCCTCACTTATGCAGAGATAGATTGGATTTGTACACGCGTCACTAATTACAAAGTTTCAAACATGCTTTATTTTTAGCAGCTGGAAATGTAATTCAGTTTACTCATATAGAAACTCATTAAAAGTTGAATACTGGAGCCGTAAAAAGGTATGTGGCCATCATTTTAGTGTAGCCGTAAGGTCAGTTAATTTTTCAATTCCCTAAAGATCTTCTGTTTGCCTGCTGATAACTAGTTTTGACGCCGATTACTGATTTTACAATCCCAGGCATTCGTAAAGAATAGTCTTCTAGAACACAGTGGGATGTAACTCAGTTGTCAGATAGTAGAAAGCAGGCAGAGATACTTTCCACAGCAGTCCATATATATTTTTTGTTCCTGATGCAGATAGTTCCAAGGAACGAAGGGTTTTTTTTAAAATAAATTTCTCGGTTGGAACTGGAAGGAGAACGACAGAACGAGCTTCACATACCGTATTAAGTGCAAATGACATGCATAAGATGACTGAACATCCGTTTATTGAGAGGAACCGTTCTTCGAAACTTGAGGAGCCGGTCACTTCTGGTAAATCAACCACTCATTGGAATTCCACAATGGATTACTTATCACATAATCCATGGATTA
>LOND01004003.1:16147-26288 GCA_014220965.1 Paragonimus kellicotti
ATACGATTCCTGTCTGTTACGGATAAACAAAGATTCGCCTGAAAATCCGGCCGTGATTGATCCAGGTTCTTATCTCGCCCGATAACTTTGACATCAGTTACGACTGATGAGTGATAACAAGTCCAACTAAGTTTATCATGATTGACCGCAAAAGGACTGGTACTTCTTAATCGGAGAATGATAACTGAGAACGTGATGCTTGTGACTCGAAAAGATGTTCACCACTAGTACAATTGCTACACCTGATAACCTGTTGTTGAGACTTAACGTGACATATATTGTAAACCACGTGAGCACCCTGCTTATGAAGACTGAACGCCTGAACCACAGTGAGCTACAGAGGCGGAGGAAAAAAAAATAAGGGGTTGAGAATCAGTTTTCCACGGTCTTCGTGACAAAATAGAGAACTAACACCATGTAGGACACTAAGGAGAAAGATAATAGCATCCGTTTTGGGAATGTGTCTAGATCCTCTAACATAACCCACGAATAAAAAACTGATAATGATTCCGCTTTAAAATGACGATAGATATTGGTGATGTATCACCGTTGATTCGATAAGTAACGCCCAATCGGTCAGTCACGTTTTACTGCCTGTTGTGCTTGACCGGTTTACGTCGAGACAACCGTAAGTTAACGCAAGAAAACTTAAATTACCATCAACAAACTAACCTTTCCAGATATCAGAGGTTGAAGGCAATAGTACACATAGGGAGTTGAAGTGTTACTAAACAGAACAGTGGTAAAAAGGTAGACGCAATTAAACCTATTTGCCACTCCTCACTAAACCCTCAGCTGTACAGAATCAGCGACAGAGTCACCACAGGATTCAAACTACAAACGGGAGCCAGGTATATGACGAACGGCTCACTTAAAGGTGGTCAAGCCACTACACAAATATGGGACAAATTTGATGGGAGTATTGCGTAAAATCAACTCCTTTAGAATGAACACCGTTGCAATAAAACAATAGTGAACGGAAGGGTCTATTTTGAGGAAACAACAATATTTAAGTATGAATCTTGAATTAGAAGAATTCACGCCATCTACGCAGAACGACAAACGTGTTCATCGTTTGAGCAAACAATATAACAGTTAAGTTTTATGGCTCTTCATGCAGAAATGAAGGATGGGTGAACTGTTGAAATATGAATGGAAAATTGGGATCAATCAGCACTTGAAGTCAAACAGTTGCAAGTTACACGATACTAACAACTTTTCATCAGATTAACTCAACAAAATTCCGCAAATCAACATCTTCCCAACGAATAATCACAACACATTTCAACGGAGTCAACAAAAGGCGCGGGTTAGAGTTAACAGACGCCAGGTTAGCAATTTGTTGTTGCAGATGCGCCCCCGGGCATTGCCGATGACCATTTGGATGCACACTATAGCTTTCCCACACGTATATATGGAATGTTAAATAAGCCTGATTTCGCAGAGAGGCAGAAGACAGACTTGAGTTTAAACCATCCACGAGCGATTGGTTAACATCCATTCAATATTCCACATCACCCAACTACAGCGAACAACAAACCACGAAATATCGCCTTTGTGTCACAAAAAGAATAGCGCGTCAAGAAGATGAAAGCCTCCAATCTTTTCTGATTAACATGGATATTGATGTCTGCAGCTTCAGCACAGAAGGTGATCAAAAATGCCCGAATATCATATTGGCAGGTAAAGAAATGGAGTAAACTGCTTCCCGTCCCACAGCAATGCGATAGCTTACCTGAATACTTGTCGAAAATGACCCGATGTATGTGAGTCGAATTTTTATGTTTCGATCAATAATAAAATCTTACCGCTGCGATTTCGCAATAACATTTCGAACAAACTGACGTGATCAACCATATAACTTGCAAGGATTTGGTGGTTTCTAACAAAGCTGCTCAACTTTTATTTCGAAGATAGTGTTCCTTGCTGTGTCACTACCTGTACTATCGAGCCAGAGATACGCTCCGCTTTTGCTCAACGAAAATTCTGCTCCGCGACTATAAGCGTCATCGCAACTTGAAATGGACCCTTGCATATCATCAAGTAAAGAATCAGATTTGTTGAATGTGAACAGGCCGCAATTTGAACTGGGATGCGGTATGAGAGAAGTTTTCTGAAAATATTAATAAGCGCATAGTGAACAGTCGTGTCCGTGTAGAATAACAAACGCAATTGAGCGTATGGACAGTTGCTTCCGTTGGCAAATTCAAGCATTGGCCAACACTTTTAGTGAATACTGTTTTAAAGGCGGTTGTGAAAGTCTCATTATTTCGGAGGTAATTGAGATTGAGGTTTAGTCTCCAGCTGTTTGCAACAAACTTTGGCAAGTTCGATAGGGTTCCCACTCGTAAGTGAACTACAAACGTATACGACTGAGAAATTATTGATTGAACTTCGTTCGAATAGTTCACATCTAAGCCAAACTATGCATGGATGTATGAAAAATAGCCCGGAAAAAATTATGTGGCCATTCCAGACGTCTACCTTGCTTTCAGATGGATGTGTTGGCAGCAACTCACGTTAACTGCTTCAATAGCCGGACATTTTCTCATTACTTAGCCGATATTACAATCGTCTATCAGCATGGTCAGTGATCGGGAAGTGGGCCAAGTATCACATAATTGAGTCCGAGATACATGTAAATTTATTCTCTTAACGTTAGGTTGTTGTACTAAATTGTGTTTTTGTGTAGCATACTGCAGTTAGGTAGAACTATTCGGAGACCTGAAATTTATTTCTGAACCGTTACACGAAACATGACTATTGTATCACAGTATTTGATAGAGTTGGTTGTAAAGTTAGGTACAGGCCAAATTTTTATAACGTATACTGAATGTCATAAGCAATATGTCAGCAAACAAGTCCCTGACTGCTATGAAGTCGAGCAAAGAACAAAGTTGGTGACTAAACGATTTATTAGTGCAATCATTATGCCTTCGTTTAGTAAACATAGAAAAGTGCATCAGATGTTTCGTTGTTTTCGTGTCTCTACAAACAATGGCGTTTCTGTGTGTTGATTTTTTGTAATTTTGAATTTTCTTCAGCCAAGAAGGTTGAATAATATGCAAGAAGACTACCTGTAAAGAAAAGTTTTTTTGTAAGCGATATTCATGTGTTTTCTGTCAGAAATGCACTGGTCATAATCCAATTTTGGTCCGTTGTTTCGTACGTGCTACCCCACATATGCCCGTAATAGAGCCCGAGATAGAACTGACATCATCCCATTTGGCTGTGCAAAACTATGCGCAGTTGCTGCCTGTGATCATTTAGCATCTTCCAATTACATAAATCTGAAAGGTTTTCCCATTCTCCCTTCTGAATGTTATTGAAAAATCTGGCGAGTTCAATGTTCTTTCTACTTGGCATCTTTTTTGATATCATCTAGTTAGCTTCAATCCTCCCTGGTCTACCCCTTCTTCAGTTGGTTGTTGCCGCTGACCGCAGAATAGGTTACAATTAGTCATTACCTATAGCCCCGTCAGGTCCGGGAAATACACTGTTTGTTCACAAAATCTTTCATGTTCTTTTAAATTATTGCTTGCTGAGGTCATAGCTCGACTTTTCCGGAGAAAACGGTGCATTTCGTTGGTGGACGAAAGTCATACACAAGCCTATGGTCCAATACAGGTTGGTCAACGTGACACGAAAATCGATGGTAGTTTCTAACATTCCAAATGCAGTTGTAAGTATACAATTTTCTCCATCGCTTTACTCAAGTACACAGCTATGGTTATCGTTTTTCCCGGAATGTCTAATGCAGTATATCTCACTGTGCAATCATATACTGTTAAAAGATTTTTCTTTACTGGATTTGTGATAATGACCTACGTGAAAAGTTGATCAACAGTCATTCGGCTGCTTTAAGAAAAATGGATCACAGAGAAAAAGTGCAAAGGTTTCATTAACCGTCGGACGCACTTGAGAACGCATATGTGAAGGACCAGCCCTATACCAACACAAGAACACAAACAGTCAGTTCAGAACACAGTCACCGAACCGATCAATGTAAGCAATTCCGACTCAGTCCGAGCAAGAGCACCGAGAAGACGAGACGTGCACACAAGAAGTGTATTGTTCAGTCGCATCCACTCAAACAAATGACGTTCATTTCCTAAAAAGATAACCCATGTAGGCTATATACAAAAGTGAAGCGAAATATGAAATTACGTACAATATCCTAAAAATACAGGCGCTGGTATGAAATAATAGCAATTGAAGCTGATAGCTTCTAGTGAAATGCGATTCCGCTTGCGCGATACGAGCGACCATAAAACTATCACAGTTGTGAACAGTCTGTTGCAGTTCTGTCTACTACTAACTCAGGTTTGCATATATCTTGTTCTCGAAAATGCTTTTGTCAAGTCCACTTATATGTGCGGTTTAGATGAAGAAATACTATGATAGAAAACAAATGTCGGACCATCACCTGAAATCTCAAGGAAACGGATTTGTCCGCGTCTTTGCACAGAACAATGGAAGTAGTGACTTAACCAGCCTGGCGAAAACAGCCGGTGAGAAAACTGTTGCTGCCAACACGTAGCTGAGGGTGCGGGAACGTTTCTTCTCTCTCTTGTTTTGAATGTTTCACACAATTCTATTGTTAATCCGAGGCGCAGACTGACATTCAAGCGCTCCGCAATTTGACATTTAACCGGGGAAAATTCTTACGGTTAAATGCTTTTGATAATTGGAACATTGATGTGCGCGATCAGCTGGGTGTAGTCAAGCATATCGATCAAATTGTTAGAATTATCTGATTGGTTAGAGGGCTAATGAAGAACGAGTATGTGAGGGAGTGAGAGCACGCGCAGAAGAGAACGAGCGGACGGGCAGGAAGGTTTTAAAGCGGAGCAATTTTGCGTTTTTGGTTCGAAGGTTGCCCGCCTTCTTACAGGGCGGGAACTCGTTGGGGCGTGTAACAACAAACAGACATCGTTCTCAATGCAAATTAATCAGAAGCGAGGGAGACTGTACGCGGACATAAATCGACACTGAAAACTTTATCCTTATGCAAAATCATAGAAACAAAACAATTAAAAACGCACCTTAAACTGTTTCAGACTTTCAACTGCAATTGACGTTGTAAAGAATGCGAGCATACGTCAAAGCTTTCAGAATTAAAAATAAAAGTGAAAGAACCAATGTCTTTGTTTTAATAGCTGGTAAACCTTTGCTATATATCTTACATTTTATAAGTCTGCTCTAAATAATGTTATGGCTTGTTTCGTTTAAGTGCCGGGATGGTCTCCCAAACTTTCATAAACAACCAGTATAGAACAGTAGGAAAGAATTCAAACGGTTTAGAGACAGTCTAGTAAAACCAAAAAAACGCGTGGAGGATAGCAAGATAAATTCCGTGTATGCCATGGCTATGTTGAGACTATTATCGAGGCAAAGACTACTTACCAGTCAGCTCACTGTCACTAGACAGAGTAGGTAAATGGTCTGGAGTTATACGCTCTCTTCGATCACGATAAGCAATACGTTTTGATTGCATACATGATCCGGAGTGTCTTGGTGAATTTTGGTTGACGTAATTGCTTTTGAATGGTGGCGCGTAAAGAATGATTTTAAATCTTAACGGTAAAATAATCGACATACCGAAATATTGCATAGTCTGCTGCGAACCCAGCGATCCTCAGTCATTACTGTATTTTGAAACTTGCGCTGGAGTTGAGTTTGTCATTAGGTTGAAGTGCCTATACAAATTCCATTATATTATCCCAATATAAGAAGCTCAAATTCAGGTATCATGATCAAATCACAATACCATACCATTCAGAAAAGTGTGCATAAGTTTGTCGACATTGGGTTATTCTTGAACTACAGCCATACAATGAAGAATAACTGCAAAAACATAGGGCAGTTGGATTAAAGTTTACAACGCTACGGTACTTCAGATTCCAATACGTTGGTCTCTATCAACTAATTTTATAAAAGTGCATGCATCCAAGCGACGTACATTCGTCAGCATATGGAAATTCGTATGCAACTGTGCTATAACAAAATTAATAACAAATTGCTGACAACAGGCTTACTATTATCAGTTATACACTGGCTATCAGGACAGAAAAAATCAATTGAATTATTCATTTCTAGATACCGGATCACTGAGAATTTACATCTACTGAACAGAAAAAATTGAAAAGACAATACCGAACTCATCAAAGCCGGTATGTCAAAACCTAAATGTCAATAATTTAATTCAAAGCAGTAAGAGTTAAGTAATGATTCAATGGATGAACCAGCGCCACATTTACACTAGGGGATGTGCTTCAAGCTCGAAAATCATTGGATGTGTCCACTTTTGTCAGACCAACAGAAACAATGGGTTTGATGATAGAAAGAAAAGAAAACAAAATCTAGTTCAGCATTCATTATACATAACTGTTTAGCAAACCGCGATATAACCTTATATATCTTATTAAAGATTGCATTCCTACCCTGTCCAGTTTAATTAGGCGATCTTATGGCCCGCGTCTGAGTGGTTACAAAATCTGGTTCTGTTATTAATATATACAGCCATTTAGGAATGAACTGCTCATACTCAAACATTTGGACAACATAGTTATTCGACAAATTCAGTAAAAAGTTAATTAGCCAATGAAAGACGCAAGTTACTGTCGATTAATCGAAGTGTTGACCAGCGCATGTGCTGATGGTAACTCTTCAGATTTGTCTTGTGAACACAATTTCAGTATCGTCTTAAGCACAAAAACGATTCTCGAAAAATATGTTTTGACAGCACAAATCATGGAGTACATTACGGGGCTCAGTAAACCGCATGACAGTAATAAGATGAGCCAGTTGTTGAAACGCATGACACTTTGAGGTGAACAATACAAGTACAGAACAGTATCTTTCAAAATCGGTCAAACTAATCAGATCTGTACATCACAACTAACTGCAAAAGATCCCCTCGTGACTATGCTCCACTTACAGGTACCGGAGTTAAGACATGGTGTCTATAGGACTGTTATAGTTTCCGACAATGCAAATATCGTGTGACCATGGAACGAAAGACCTGAATATTGTAGGCAAGCAGAGACATTTTACAAACAGATGAAGGGGTTTTATTTGTTTTGGCATGGCCATAAATTAAATGATATTGTTAAGCGACTAGTTCTGAGAACGCACTTGCGCGATACAAAACCCTCAAGCTGTGTCTGACGCGTAGGATACCATTGAATACAACAAGATTCAACCCTATCAAACTACACTGCTCTTCACATGCCGCCACTCTTCCATATGCTATGACGTTTGGCACACCTACAGACACTTCATCTTGGAACAGTCAAACGATATCCATGAATGTAGCCTATAATCCATTTACGTCCAGTTAACCAACGCCTTGTGAAGTATTTAATCTTTAGCCGTACATACAAAACGGATCATCCAACCGACTGGTCCCAGTAAGTTCAACTAGTCGGAATATGCGGTCAGCAGTCTATTTACAACCACTAAAATGACTTGCCACATTGTAACCTCCTGTATGTAGTACACTTTCTTTTCAGACAAATAACGACCATGGATATAATCTGTCAGTAACCACATCAGCCCCGTAAGAATATTGGGACCTCTTATTAAATGGGAAATTAAGAATTTTTGCACGGAAGCTTCCGGAGACGAAATCCACAGGAATGTCCTGAGACACAACAATAACTCACTGTTAAAGGAGAGTGAGAGACAGAATCAAATGCAGAATTACGCATGCACTACAGAACACATCCATGACGCATCCATATAAATCACTTTTATTGGTTGTCAACATAGCGTGATTTCCATTGGTTTTCACTCTTACGTTCGAAGTCGTAAAAAGAATTCATTTGCTTCCGTTCTGTTCGCGTGAGGCTCATACTTACTTGTCCCCTTCGTTCGTAACTCTCCGCATGGCTTTGTTGCACTGTTGAAACTTACCCAGAACATGGAACGAATCTAGGTTTGTACTTTGTTTATGCGGTAATCGTTGCATCAAATGTACCGTTGTTTCTACGATCGTGATTCGTTGAGATTACCTAAAACAAAAGCCTGACAACGAAGGTCCGAAAAATTTGCCCGTTTTTTTTATACAATTCTGGAGTGCATACTTCTGTATACACTAAATTAGTTTAGTATACGGTTTCATACTTTCAGACTAATTACTTTATTCTGTGGGCCCAGTATAAAGTACGTGTCACCTCTTAACACTACAGACATTTACGGGTTTTATAATCAAACTGTATAGTTTCAGAGGTCTTCGGAGACGTAGAAAGCACACTTGTTTACAGTTTGCTTTCCTGTCAACAGCATCTATTTAAGATCTTTCTTCCGCGAATCAAAGTTCATAGAAGTAGATTCACGTAGACAACGTATCTGGAAATGTGTTTCGATGAGTATGGATGCTGCTGATTTACTGATATGTCCTTAAAATGGCTACTTTCATTGTTCTATGAATTCAGACTGTTGTGAAGTACCATGGCTGACACCGTCTTGTTTTTCGACTTCGTGAACTGTTTGCCTGATTTATTTGGCCAGTGGTTCGTGAATTTTTGTTTTGCCTATTTGTCCATTTCCAACTCCTTATCCTGTTGTTCAGAAATACGTTTGCTCTCGATGTCTCCACTTTGTTGCATGATAAACAATCCTGGTGTTTCATACGACAGTCTCTCCACTTCCGATTTCCTTTTGTCCACCGAACATTTCGGCATAACTTCCAACGTACGTTTGATATTCACGGTCAATCACCCACAGTAAAAGTGGTCTGTCATCATTTCAGTGGATGGTCGAGTGCGCACAACATCGAATGATAAGCTCACGTGACACCGTATCAGTACGTTTCGAACAGGCTGATCAGGGTGCTGAATGGCAAAGGTATTTAATCATCTACAAAACATGGTGAAGCTAAAAATGTCATAGTATATCAATATTGATCGGAGCGTAAGTAACATCATAAACTGGTTTACATCTTTTGGTTAAAACGTCTGTCATTTCTGCTATATGAGTCGTGAAGGTTTTGTAACATCTAACTCACGATTTGTTGAATTTACTGCAGGAGACAACAACATTTTGCTACCAGAATTAACCTGCGTTTACATTTGGTCCGCCTAAACGTTGACTCTTTCAGTGAATAACTGACATAGATACATCCAGAGTAACAGAGTTATTTATCTCCACAATGAACTACCGTGTTTAGGCTATGCAGCGCAGAATCTAAAATTTGACGAACTGTATACCTTTACGAACAAAGTAGCCACTATCGTTTATTGCAATCAGATGTGTTAATATCTCCGCCAGTTTTGTTGTACAGAGCACTTTCTTAGAGGCGAAAGACCGTGTGCTATTATCGATCTTGAGAGAGATTACTTTGTACGGTGGCGATCTTTCGCCCAAGTGAACCTTACTTCAGTACTTCGGGTGCCTACTAGAATGTTTCGGACGTTTTGTTGGGCGATCTGTTGGCACGTGCTCAACTGGTTGTTTGCGTTTTCACAAAATGATGAATATTCGAACTTACTTCTGCTATCACATGAAGGGCATTATTGGGAAGAGGAGTGCCAAAACGGTTAACAGCACTTTTGATTGTCATACTCGGATAGGTTGCCTAGACCGGGAAGGTTCACTGTATAAGATCGATGTGCCAAAGTTTACCTGATTTCAATACTTGGGTTTCTCCGTTAATCAAAATGCGTCCAGCGAAACCAACCTTTATCTGGCTAAAACCACCATCCCAGAGATAACTTCCTGAAGGTACAGTTGTAAATAAACCGCCTGTGATCAAC
Organism: Paragonimus kellicotti; assembly: GCA_014220965.1. Taxonomy (NCBI): domain Eukaryota; kingdom Metazoa; phylum Platyhelminthes; class Trematoda; order Plagiorchiida; family Troglotrematidae; genus Paragonimus; species Paragonimus kellicotti. The sequence goes on from LOND01004003.1 coordinate 25,906, forward strand.
AGACACATGGCCTTTGGATACACTCAATCAGATGCACACGCAATCTGTCCCGGCAGAGCTGTTGTTCGATATATTCAAACGTAGGCTAGGCAGACAGTAACGTAACCACGCCGGGTCTTTGGATATCCTGACCTTCGAACACATCCTAGCTGAGCGAGGCTGCGCAGAATTTTTACACATAACTCTAGTCGGCTGATTATTTTCTGCATGCCGAAGTGTGCTGGGGTTTGTTTTCTGCAACTCCATGATTCTACTTTCCTCTGGTGTTTTTCGCATTCACCGTTTATGTATATCCCAATCCTGTTTAGTGAAATAGTTATTCTCCCAATCTGTTATTCTTTTTGAATCGTTTGACAAAAAGTGAAATGTGTGTAATCCCATCT
>LOND01004004.1:14925-26071 GCA_014220965.1 Paragonimus kellicotti
TGTTGTGGACTGGACTGAAGACTCAAACGCGAGCGCGTGCATAGCGTGGTAACTACCGTGTTGGACAATGAAGATTGTGCCTTATTGGATGCCTTCTCACTACAGTATGACAGACTGGCTCTGCCTGCGGCTAATTCTTGTTCAATTTTTAGCATGAAAAAGTCAGCTAAGATGGGACCTAACCGGACTTCCCATGGCTACCCCATCTATTTGACGGTAACATCGTTCAAAAAACGGAAGCTGACGTTTTCAATGCACAACAGTTAAGCTTCCCCGGGAATATCAGTAGGCAGAGACAAATACTGCGGCTGGTTTCAGCGAACTCACAAATATAATCAATTGTTCTACGTAATGGGACATTCGTAAACAGTGACTGAACGTCTATGGAACACATCAACTCATTAGCAAGATTGATGTTGTCCAAGTCACTGATCAATTCGAAAGAATCTTTAATAGAATATGCCTGAAAATTTGTTTTAATGGAGTTAAGATGATGACTAAACAGCGTGCCAGTTATGGCACAGAGAAAGTGACCCTACCAGAATAGGTCCGGGAGGCACTCAGGTGAAGTTTTAATCGGAAATGATTAAGGTAGTAGTTAAAAACAACACATTTCCGTTTCGATCAACCGTTTTTCATTCATTTTCCTTAATTCGCTCGTCGCGCAGCGGTCTTTTACCGTATTGATAACCGCAATATCATTTCATAAGCAGAAACGTTTTGTTGGTGTTCTTCTTGTTTTGTTTGTACATTTTAAGGCCTGATTTTTGCTCCCTGAGGATAGGATTGGTTTTTTATGAAGCACTAGTGTACTGTTTCCTGCATGCTGAATATTTCCGTGCACCTATGCCTGGCTTATTGGGAACATCTCGATCCCCTATGTGTCGGTATCTTGCCATAGCGGAAAATTTAACAATCTGTCGCAAAGGCCATCTTTGGAATCGTGAAAACTGGTGCCGAAATAAACTACCCTTTAAGTATATCCCAGTGTAGAGGCTTAGTGTACAGCAAACTTTTGATGTCTGGAACGTTATAATAAGAGAGAAGCAATCCTCACCCGTTGAGTCCAGTGGTGACGTTTGCTACATCCAGCCACAGCTAGGTTCACATCCTTGGTTAATTCCGCTGACAACTCAGAAAAGAGTTTGCGGAAGGATTTATGGGAGCTGCTTGCCAAAGAACACTAACTTTCGTGGTTAGGCGGGGCTGTTTTGTGGATATTTTCCGAACGCGAATCGAAGATTCTCAGAGACACTGGAACACTTCAGAGAACACTGCGTGAATATGGTGAAACGTTACTCGGTGGAAGGTATACACCTCAACATCGGCCTGAAGAAATCTATAGTTTAGGTCAAGACCTAGAGGTCCAAGACCCTAGAAGATTTTCAGCGTATCATCATGCAACTAAATGTGGACGGCCCTTGGCTGTTCAAGTTATCCAAGACCCTCGTATATCCAATTCTTGGATTGGCGGTAGAACGTCCTACCCGCGCCTCGTTTGTGATAAACAAGTGTTTCGGCTCCGGGAGCAAAGTTGTGTACACTACCTGTTGAAAGGTAGTATGGCTGAATGTAATGATTGCCTTAAAAACTAGCTTTCCAGTGTCGCAGAAGCCAAGCCACGCAACAACTTTCCTTACATACACTGTCTAACAGGACGTCAGAAAGTTTGTACATATCAGCAACTGAAAGGGACAGAGAGACACGCAGTGGGTAAAAGGGCATGATGACATACAAAGATCCTCCAGTTTCTTGCACACCAAGCTCGTTTGATCTTCCTTTGCTGCAAAAGGTTGAGAATATAAATGGAGAGAGGATGGAGAGATGCGAATTTTTAGCGAAATCTTCCTGGGGGATTCCAAACTTACAAATATCAAGAACTTGATTGCTATAATCCGCCAGGCACTACTTCACATGCAGGCTTGCAGAGTTCCGTGGTTCAACCAACGACAGTCTCTGATGTCGCTTCGACCATGGATCGAGCGACACACTTTTAGATTCATCATTATGTTGTCTGGCTAACACCACTTGTTCTATATCCAGCATTCAAGCATTTCCCGTTTCCAAATTTCCGGGTAACTTCCCCCCTTTCGGCTTAGCGATAGTAAGGGTCGACTGAACACTGACATTATTCCTAATATAAGTCTCAGCGTTCGATGTCTGTAAGAGCTACAGCGAATACCATTGCCATCCACCTGTGGGATTTGCTTCTCACCTGGCACACCCATTGGAGCTATGGCGCGTCGAGGCTTCCTTGACGAAAGTGACCGAAGTGTCCAATAATAAGTTTCGATTTCCAGAGCCGACAAGCTGAGTACTGCTGCGTCCAAACCCTATCGAGCAACGCATAGTAAAGTAATGACCATAGAATTCACAGAGTTTTGATCGTATGTTCTACGTTACTATTTTGTAAGCAATAAAATGTGTAAAATAATCGGCTGCATACCTCAACTGTAACGGTCAGTATCAACAGTAAAATGTACCACAAATCGCAAATCGACTGCTTAAAGTTGAATGAGCATTACAAAATGAATACAGAAAGTTAGTTCACGCAAAAATAACAGCAAACCTCCACCTCTGGTGAGGCACGTCAAATGAAAGTAAATAGAGTAAACCTATTTTCGGTAAACCTCATATATTTCCGGCAAACGTCACTCAAGTGCATTAAAACCTCAATTCATATCTCGTGCTGTCTTCCCTGCCTCAAACCCTACTTATTAACCACTATTAACCGTTTTGTGCTATGAAATATAGATTCTAGCTTAAACATTGACCCTTATAAAACAAACTAATGTCAAAACTTCGTATGGAATTTTGATTATCACGTGATAATCATTCTAGAAGTAGCTGCTAATTACCCAATAATCGTGGAATACTATAACAATTGCCTGCCGATATTATATACTTTATTGAAAGGAAGAGATCACGCTCATTTGAGCGTGGTTCTCACAGATGTGTTGAGAAATATACCATTATTATTAAGAAAACATTCATATCGCGTGAAGTTTTGTCAAGAAAATATTATATATACATTATTTATCATATTACATGTGATCACTCCACATTTCCCCATTTAACACGTAAGATTGTGTTCTTTTTCTCACTCTTGAAAACATCCGTTATGCGAGGAAAATTTCCGCGATGAATGGACGTTAGAAACCCCGTATTGACCGAGCAGTTCGCGAGATTTTCAACTTTTTGACGTTTTCGAACAATCGAAGAAGTCCTGCGCTGGAGTTTGCTCAATTCTTCGCCGGATTTTGGAAATTCCCGTACTCCCTCGCCCAAGCCGAATTATTTCAACATTTTTCCGTAGCCAATTATGTCAAATAATGGCGGAATCCCTCGAAGATGCATTTGCACGTATTTCCCGGCATGACCTTGAAATATTTGAAACATCGTCCCCCACATAACCTTGTATAAGAAAAATTAGTGTAACATCTCATCTTTTGAACTGAATCTGTGGAACAAGCGAACTATTTCTTTTCCTGGTGCGTGCATCAAACTTTTGTGAAACCACAACCCTGTGCTTTCTTTTGTCAGCAGACTTCATATTTGTCTTATAATGTAACCATTTGTTGCTTTGTACCGCCTGTAATTATCTGTCATGATCGCGCACATCCGAGCGTGCCTCTCACGAATGCTGAGGGGGAAAATATATTATTATCAATGTTATAAAATGTAACCGATATTGTGGGTATTACAGAACCATTGAGATGGATGATGTAACGATTCACGTCTGATCGTTGAGTCACGCGTAGCCCAAAAACGGATCCCCAAATTGAAAACAAGATTGGACCCAACAATTTCTACGGTACTATTGGAAGAAAGTGCACCAATATTTACAATAGGCAAACCTCAATCGTTCACGACGATAGTCTCGTCCAGCAAAATCAACAGTTTCTCAACAGAACCAGCAAGGCCAAAGGTCAGCCGTCACGCCAGTAGGCCAGGACAAGAATGGCTACTCGCGCCGCGGACATTTAATGACACATTAGTTCAATAAAACAAAACGGGGTGAATAGGTTGGTTGGAAAAATGTCAAGTTAGTAGGAAAAGTAGGGGATGCAAACGCTGGGGTGAATTTTCTCGGTTCAGAGACCAACAACTTTACGGATGACGTTTCCACAACAGTCTGGAGATTGGAATCACTGTCAATTCGGCAGAAAGAACAATGATGGACAGCCCACGTTATCGCCCTCTGAGCTCATAATTCTGATATGACGGGTGTGAAAATAGTACAATGGAAAGAAGCGGGAATATAATGAATCCAATTATGGCGTGGACAAGCATGCAGTGAGGTCACACACGGGCCGGTTCTGGGTCACCTACTGTTTCCAATATTTACAAATGGTCTCAGGCCGCCTCGAAGCTGTCCATACTACCTGTTCGTGGATGACGTGAAGATTGTAGGGAACCCTTACGAACAAGTCTTCTAGATAAATCTGGCTAAGCTGTGCAAGTGATCTGTCAGTCGGAAAGTACGACTCAGTGTGGCTTATTGCAGACATTTCTCGAGGGAAGAGGTAAGAAACTGCACAGGACGGCTGGAAACTCAGGCGGGTCATAAGGTGCCGAAAAGAGAAGTGGTCGTGCGAGACTCAGGCGTTAATGTCACAGCTGATTTCAAAGCCAGCATGCAGTGCGCAGAGGCCTTAATAAGGGAAAACGGGACGTCGATGCAGCTGGGATAAGCGGTTGAAAGCAGAAAGAGGCATGCATTAATGTCGCTGTTTGAAACGCGGTTCGGGCCGCACCCGAAGTATGCAATACGAGCATCGAACTCCCTTCCTGTAAACGACAAGAAATTGATATGACGAGTACGAGAACGAAATCGCGATGCTAGTTCCTAGGTTCGTACGCCCAAGGTTTCCTCAGCCTTATGTTAACGCGGAACGGAAGTCGTAGTGAGAAGACGGCGAATCTGCAAACAAACTTTATTTATTGATTTACTCACCGTTCACAAGCAGACTTCAACGCAACAGTTAAAGGCGCTAGGGAGTTGGACGTGAGAGAACCTCAAGCACAACCGCACGGCAACCGCCAGAGAGGACGAATGTCGACGGAAACTCCAGTCGACCTTCAGAATTCAAACAAGCGTCAGACTGGTTGGGCGGCGTTCCCAACGGTGACAGCTAAAACATTGTTATCCTAGTGAATGTAGCCTATAGTAGTAGAGGTGGAGCGGATTCATTTTCTGGCTACAATTAGAGGCGCGATATCTACGCCGGCACACTAACTTTGATGTTAGTGGTTTGCAGTAAATTTACGGTCAGAGATAGGCTATGTGAACTAGGACACGGTTGTATTGGAAGGCGAACTCACGAGTCGCAGGGAGTTTTGGATTTGGGAACGTCTGAAGTGGTCAACATAGCATAGGTACAGGCTTCATCTTATAGTATAAGTACGTAAAAATTGTGCAAGACTTACTCTTTTAGACCTATTTTTACTAGACGTGTCAAAAAGAGTGATCTGATTAGATGATGTTTCTGAATGCTAGAGGTTTTTGGATTTAGAGGAGAGTATACCCCCAGGAAGGGATATGAGTATTGTGACCAAGAGCGTCGAATCACAAGTCAATCAAGCTGGATTCAGAGTCCGTGAGAGCGGGATGTTTTCGCGATAGAGCTGTGAACAACGACGGAATTTATACTCAGATTTGACTATTGCTAGTGGCCGGCATTCCTGGATATTGTGTAAAATGCTTTGAAACATTTCGAGATTTCAGTCACAGTCGGAAGTAGCGAGATTCCTGGCAACCATACAAAGTTTACCATTATTATTATTATTATTATTATTATTATTATTATTATTATTATTATTATTATTATTATTATTGTGTTGGGAGCTTGAGTGATCACGAGTTACAGTAGGTGGTGAGCTCTTCTCTCCAGGAGTAAAAGCTGTTATTTACATTTAACTTTTTGCTGTTCCGGACTTCTATTTTTCTTTCCGGTTTTGCCATTATTCTGTTTTCTGTTAGATTCTCTCCTTTTACGCTTCTTCGAATCCAATTACTTTGATGGCAGTTCGCCCCTGTTAGTCTAAAGGGTCAGGAGCGTGTTTCGCTAGGAACTCGATGCGGCAATGACCCTGACCCCATAGTATCTGTGAGTATCACATTGCCTGTAGCCTTTACACGCCGTTATCCGGTTGAATGTTTTTTGGTCCACTCCTTGAAGTAAGGATTTTATCTTCCCGAACGATTGCAGCACGTGGGGATCAAACGAGCTAAGTGTGCAAGAAAGTGGAAGATTTTTCGCAAGAGTTACTGAGTCCTGTGATGTTGACTGAACTGCCCTGGAATTTTCAGTGGCACCTATTCTAAATCCGTGTGAAGATGACCGTCCATGGCAGTACAAATAATCCCCAGCTGCCTCTGGCAATCTGATTGGCTGCAACAATCCACATACGACATGACACTGAACGTTTCAGCTTTCCTGTAAATAAGTCTTTCCGGAGGGCTTCAACAAATGGATTGAGTTGAACTGAAGTACAGATATATAGGAGTGGTTCCCCAGAAATAACAGCGGACACGTCGTATCGATATGATAAGTCATGCTTTGCAGGGCTGCATCTATAAAATCAGCATGGACACCAGGTTTCACCCTGTGAGCTACGCAGTTGGATTGAGAAGCAGTCGCTTATTGCTCAACTGCTCGATGACTTAGTCCGCCGTAAATCGATCATTCGTTTTAGTCTGAGTAGTGAAGTCTTTTATGACGTCCATCCCGCCAACTGTGACGACTTACGCAGACAGGACATTGCAAATTATAAACGCACGAATAATAGGCGAAATTCTGTGGAGGCTCGGCCAGTAGCCTCGTAGCATCCGTTTGAATTTTCTGTCGCTTCGGCCATCATCATGAATTTGGGCAACCTTACCAACGGTCGAAAACTTTATTCAGACGTGATATCTCGAACTTATATGACAGCTCCCATTGATTCTACGTTCGTCTACACATATACACGTATTGATACCTACGTATTTCCAATTAAAGAAACATAGTCGGACTGTCGCAAAATCGTTATCCGTTTGACTTGGTCACGGGGCGTTAAGTTCTGGTGTTGTACTGGCGGCATCTGAACCAAACCCAGGGTAGTTTCCACAAGCAATGACGAATAAGTCCAAATTCATGGCCGTGGATATGGGTGAAAGCAAAGCAGGAAACAGGACGCTGTAGGTGTGCAGCTAAATAAAAAGCTTCACGCAAAAGAATAAGGTCTCCCGTGAGACGTCTATGCTTGACAGGGATGAGATTTGACACTTAAAAGCTTTGGACAAGTGTAAAGGGAAACGCAGCATTCTTGCTTCGTGACTAACTTTTTGACGGTTCTAAGACAACGGATGTCAAGCCGGGGATGTCGAGAAGCCGCCTGATTGTTGTTTGAGAAATGAGGAGCGAGCGGTGGGAACATTTTTTGGACAAAGGACTTGTTCGAATGCACTATAAACCTGGATATTGCTCCTAGGCGAGATCTGGTTGGCTAGGCTGGTGTACGATTAAGAAACTATAACAAATCCCATGATAAAATGTTCTTCTCATCCCTTTTCTATGCAAATTCAAGAAGAGTAGGGATCCTGGTGATGCTGCAGGATGTGGCGGGGACTTATTCGCCTAGCATAACATTTTATCGGATCTGGCGAGCAGCCGTTGGCTAAAAAGCATTTGTACAAGGGAACCAACGCGTAGGAAGTCAGTATTCACGAACGCTTACAGAAATGAACCTCAAACATACAGAGACAAGTCCGAATGAGACACGACAAATTCCAAGCACTCTTCAGACTGGTTCTAATTCAAAATGGTCCGTAATAATTTTCACATCTTCACATAAACCACAGAAAGTCAAACAACTTGGCAGTTATGAAACGTTCAAAACTACCTGGCAACCTGACATATAGCTCTTCCTAGAATAGTTGAAGACCACACATACACAACAAGTACTTTCCACAGCCAGCGGACGTCTCTAGACGAACTCACATGTCCTAAATGGCACCCCATAAGCTTCCTTCCGAGACGGCTCGTAACCATCCATCGGTCATAATTTTCAACCTGCTAAACCGATCTTGCTGACCGGAGTCACAGAACAGTTACCATTGGATGGTTCTCGTCAACAATCTGGGACCAATGTTTCTTTCCCAAAGTTAAGAAGTTTCTCGCGGTCCAAACATTTATCACGTTGAAAAGCGAAGACGTACTAACGTCATTTCGGCTCCATGAGGTGTGTGGAGAGGGTTTTGTTCACGGCTTCCGTTACTTAAGCAGGAGAGCGATGGGTTAAACATTTATCGGCAATCCACTTCCGCCTTGTCAGGCGAGGGCGCATAATTATACATATGATATCAGAAGGTTTTGGCATGAACCATGACGTCACCCAGTGGTCCCTTGTCCGTAATGAACCAGTAGTATCAGCGTTGGCGATCAATAAATCCCGTTCACCTAGGTCGTCCCATTCTTCCTTGCTCAGAATACCTAGACCAATGCGAGCCACTCTAGTTTCACAGACGATGGCCTTGTACATATCAGATTCGTGGCACACTCGTCGTCTAGATTTCCTAACTGATATAAAGCTGTACATAGATCGACCGCGTACGCACGAGATAAGTCATGATGGGGGTGAAACTCGTAAACACGCATGACGTTGAGGTCATCATACCAGTCACCAGCATCAGTGACACCTTCGACAGTGGACCAATAAACGGTCTGCAGCCGGTGTCATTGATGCCGGCAACCAAAACGATGCTGAGATTGGTTCTGACAACAACTGCCCAAACAGCCATCATCATCCACCTGCTAATGAGCGTTCCACGACAGCAAACTTTTTGCGCTCGCCTAACGGTACACAGAGACCGTGTAGTAAATTATCGGAGTTGTGCAACATCTGAGACAATTTATGTACTCAGTCCATCCCTGTCGGTGTGTATCTGTTGTCGTTTGTAAATTTTCTCTTAACGGGACACTTATAACTGATGCATCGTATTGAGCGACGTCAGAGGTAGCGAGCTTTATTTGCAGGGACTCAGCATCCCTCGCCCAGATCAGAAAAAGCATACGGATGACAGAATGACGATGTCTTTCCAGACTATTCCACTACCTCTCTAATGGCAGATTCTGCAACCATAGACCTAGCGGATTCCTCCTGGTTTCCCCTCACAGCCGACAGTAGTATGGTGTGTGCAACAGGTGTCAGCTGTCGCCCTCCGAATGCTACTCCACCTAAAAAGAAAAACTCGTTCCAGCTCTGAAGTATGCGGGGGCAAAGATGATCTCAAATTCATTATTCAGTGATTTAAACCATCCATTCACAGATATCCAACGACCGTCCGCATCTGGAAAACCTGGCTCCTTGTCTGTCTGCTGTTTTAATCTCACGTCAGACTTGGGTGTAATGGAACATACGCAGAAGTGGGCAAGGTAGAATCCAGGTTCTGTATCGTCCTGAAAATATTCTACACTACGGAATAAACCTGTAATCGTAGCCAGCATAAATAACGTTGCCCCACCGGAGTTGACTGACCATGTCATTGTGTTGTGGGATTCCGTCCACAAACTTGCGTTGCTGGAACTTGCCGCCAGGGCCTAGTATATAAATAACCGTGCGAATACGGCAACCTTGAGAGAAAACCCGAGCAAGGCAAGTTGGGTGCGTGGCTCACTGGTAACAGAGTATCACCGTCGGACAACCTTCATTCACCTGGACGTCGAAGAGCGTGCCTCTACGGCTCGCTCGGCCAAAGTAAGTGAAGCGGTGGCTGGAGCTCTAGATCCGCAAGTTCACGGTTGCCCAACGTAAGAAATGAGATCTGTTTCGGTATGGAAGTGCCGGAGAAGCTGACACAAGATACGCGCCTCTGCCCAACAGATGCAATGAAGCATTTAGATGTGACCACGATGCTCACCGGGAGTGTTAAAGTAGCTGCATGCGTTGTGTGACAACTGTCGTAGATTTGATGGAGAATCGGTGAGCACGTTTTTTACTTTTATTCATTCCCCTCTTTGGTCCTTTTCCGTTCTCACATTCGAAACATTCTTGGCAAAGATTGCGAGGCTTCCTTGCGAAGACTGACACGGCCATTCGAGTTACGCGCTCGAAAAAAATTCCTTCCACGATATATTACTAAATCTTGAAATCGCTTACTTGTGGGAGCTTGTGCTCGCGTTGTTCTTCTTCCTTACTTCCCACTGCTGGACCTTCGTTTACACATACATGCTTCAGTTGCAGATCACGCATATTTATTCCAACGATCAGACGGCCACAAATTGGAGCTTGTAATTGGTCTTCGAGAGTACACCAAGCTGCTTAAATCTGGATTTCCACAACGAACGGTCTGCTATTCTGATTTATCTTCTCACGAGCGTATAAAATTTGGTTCGTTCAGCTGCTTCAAAATTCACAAGCTAGACATGTGAGAACAGCAGTTCCTTCGAGGAGTCGTAGGAAAGTGAAACGGTTGAATCAGGAAATGAATTCTTCACCAAACTGTGAGCACCTTTGCCAATTACGCTGAGGAAGTGGGCGATTTCTCTTTTGCCTTCAGCTGTTTGCCCGTGAGACACCATATTTCAAAGCGTTCTAAATAGTCTTCGATTTCTCTCGACGAATTATGAATATTCAGAATTTCAAGTGGACAGGAATCCATCGTAAGAAGTTACAGAAGTCCGCGTGCCAATTGTGATGGTTCCAGAAATACAGAAATGCGGTAAGTAACTTGGCTCGAACTCAGAACTAGTTTCATCGCAGTAATAATAACATCCGAACTAAGAAAATAAGGTATTTATCTATCAAGCGCGTCGTTAATGAAGATCAAGAATAAAAAGCTGAGTTTAACAGCGATGTTACTGCAGCTATGCTTACCGAGTGCCCGGTGGGGTACATAGAGATCTGCATACAGCCGTGAACTTCTGGGTGATGGACGACAATTTGTCCCGCAGTATTAATAGTTGCGCAGTCCTTTACGTCCACCGGGGCACCGAAAGTACTTACTACATAGAGAGAATGTGATTGATATACATTCATTGAAGAAGACCTATGCCCTTCTCGAAGCAGTGCATCGTTAACTCGTTAAGCTGGCAGTGCAATTCGCTCAGTTGAAAGTGGGTTTGGTATCATAAGCCCTGCTCACGCCCACGGCTTATTCCATAGC
>LOND01004004.1:37056-47955 GCA_014220965.1 Paragonimus kellicotti
GATGAACGTCAATGCAGGTTTAAACGCTGAGCGTATCGGGATTGTTCGAACCGCTGATGGACCTGGAATATCTGTCAGCTATTCTGAAATCACGGTCGCAATATGCCAGGAATGATTTTCCCAAACATTACAATGGCACAAAGATAAGTAGACATAGCTTACGCAGAGGGCGCATGGGAAGTGCGTTGTAACAAAAAACGCATTTTCCACGTTGATATCGTAGGGGGTAATAAATGTGACTGCTGTTTCTCATCCCAATGGATGATCCCCTGTTGCCATATTGTGGCTGTTTCGCTTGATTGACCGACCCCTATCCAGTTTGGTTGATGGAAGCCGTTGGTTGTTGCCAGCTCATGTTGAGGCGGAAACCCCGCTTTCTGAGTGCGATGAGTCTGTAGTCTGTATGCCAGTGCCCATTTCTAATTCTCGTTTGGATAGAATAAGAAATGCTGAGGATGTTTGTCAAGATATAGCTGTCACTTTAGGGTGTATGAGTGCAGCCAATAATCGTAGACATGTCGATGCTTTGCGAGGGATAAATGAGTTACTGTCGAGCCACCCTGACCTTTTGTTGCACTGTTCAATCCCAGGTAGGGAAGGTTGTTCAGATAAGCGGTCGAACGTCTTTCGACAACTTATGGCCGGAGAAAACAATAACCGGCGGTAGCGAATGGTACGAGTCGTTCTCTTTCGACTCTGAAAGGGTTACTAGAAACCGCGTGCCACTGGTCAGGAAAAGCTTGATAATGAACTCAAATACCCCAAACTGCAGCATCTTCCCCACAGCACATGAGGCAAGGGGCGCTACCCAAGTACCGTCCACAAGCAAGGTTGCATGTATGTCTGACGAGTTAAGCAACATGCCCGTAGCTTCCGCAGAAGCACCAAATTTTCCCTCTAGCAAGCGCAGGAAGTCTAACATTGAATGTCGTGTGATTGACCAGGAAATGCCAGAGATTGAGATAATCGGAGATCCCATGGAAACAGCTCGTATTAGACGAGTTGTGGTGGGTACGTAGTTCAAAACTGAAGTTCGGGAAAGTTTTGAGCTGCGGCGTGCCCCAAAATCTGCAGATTGCAACGTTTGTCAGATATGTTTCCTATATATATATGTATATATGTGTATATAGCACGTTATATATATGCATCTACATGAAATTGTGTGATTTAATAGAGAAATTAATTTTCTCAATATGTATATATACTTAACGTGTGTTGTACATACATACGTGACACGTTACATATATAACCTTTATTATGTATGACCTACGTTATATACGTATATCGCATATATATACCCAATGAGAAAATTAATTTTTATGTTAAATCACACAATTTCATGTTAACATGTATCAACTGATACACATGTATATTATATATAATACATATGCAGGAATTTGTATGGCACATATATACACGTATTTTAATATACATACACATTTATTAACATGAAATTGCGTGATTTCATACGGAATTTTTTTCTCATATATATATGCTATATATGTAGCACATAAACTTATATACGTGGAATCACATTACATGTTTCACTAATGTACGTATGCGTTCTTATCAATTGGGAAACTTTCTGTACATTCATATGTACACCAACGTGGATTTCTCCATCTCGATCTGACAGTGATTTGCCCAATGAGAAAATTACATTTCAAGGTCATCCGGTGTATTATTAAGCCTTACAATTTTAATTTTCCCGGGTACGAAAGGAAATGCGCTCCTAACCACAGCAACAACAGCCATACCGAATTTCGAAAACGATATACCATAAGGTCGTTTTTAATTAACGGTCAGTTAAAACAAACATATGAGTTCATGACGCAGATTTCGGTGATTTCAATTTCTGCACCAGATACCAAGCTCATTCAGCGGTTTTCCTGAGAAAAATAATTTTCCTAACCACGACAACTGAGGAAATCAAGGACTACGACTATCATCCAAGACCATGTGGCTGGTGGATAAGCTTGAGCCCGTTCGTTCAGTCTACGTGATACGTTCGAATTCGTCGGGTGCATGCTCGGCATTGAAATGAATCCACAAGCTGGGCTCTCATTTGACGTATTTTCGTTATTCACCGCGGATTGCTGTTAGAAACAGTTAATGTTGTCACTTTTTACGTGTCTGAGGTCGGACTGTATAATGGGACCGTACGGTGTATAATTATCATTGCTGAGGATGGAACGTGGTTCCTGCTTTGATATATTGCCGGTGTAAGGTCGCCGTTCACTGTATCGACAGGCAGAGTGCGTAGCAATAAAAGCTCGGTTCGGACTTCCACTGACCAATATATTGACGAAAAACCTAAACACTCCAAGCATCGGTGCACCCTCGACCAGTTCAGTCAATGTCGTCAATATGTTGCTGTCATATTTGTCACCGCTAGCTCCTCTACTACTCAGCACAAACACTCCACACGTACAACCGAACCCACCAGCCAGTCAAGCTAACGCTTGTGGAAGAAACTAAAAGCCATACATTCCTCCTAAATGTTTCACTTTGACGGATTAATTGCTGGACTTTCCTAGATAATGCCTGGGTGAGTGAGCACATGAATTTTCACAGATTTGTACCCTTCAAATAAAGCGGGGTCAAGTGAGTCTTCTGGATAGCAAAATATGGCATTTGTCGAACGCATGCGCTAGACAGTGGGCCTGAATTCATAATGAAACCACTTTTTAATAAAACCGGCCGGGAAAGACTTACCACTGAAAACGTGATTAGAGTACTACCTAAACCTGAGGTGCAAGATGTGAGAATGTAACCTATTGTTATTGAAGCGTCAATCGTAAGTAACTATGCTGCAGAACGGCTGGCAAGTAGGCTCAACCAGGCAATCAGAAGGACCTGCGTCACAGATGGAAGCCGTATCAGATTTATCACACGCCTCGTTCTCCGGCGTTACAACAAAGATGGACTATCATTTCAGACGTCATTAACTCGTATCTGGTCTTCCACTCATTTCTGCGGAGCAGCTTAAACTGAACTAGCATGGAGACAGCCATCCAAAACAACCCAGGAAGAGCGTCTACATTGGTTAGGGCGCGGTGCAACACGGCCGGTAACACTGCTATTCTAGCTAATCCGGATGAAAATGACACCAGGTAATCACTGATTGATTCTACCAGCTAGTCTATTGCGTACTACGTAACCCATCGCGAGCACTCTGAATGATGACACTGGACTACCGAGGCTACCTGAATCAGTTCGCCTTATTCGAAATTATGTTATCATGGCCATAACTCAACCGAATCGACGACAGTCTGCACGATTGAATCAAGGGACAATTGTGACTTCATGGGCTAACCAACGCACCGCCGACTGACTGACCAGTGATCTAGTTTCTCTACGATAAGTCCGATTGATATCTGAATCGATTTCCATTAACTAACTTATAACTTCGTCAACTCAAAGATGAACTATCAAAAATCCATGGTCACATTCAGTTCTTGAAAATGGTATTTACTTTTCTTGAAGTTTCCTTTCACATTTTCGCAGCAGCCTTTTTTGAGTGTACAGCAGAAAGTTCCATTTTCTTCTTGGTGGGCAGGAGCAAGGTATTTATAAGAAGGCTCTGATTCCGATTTCTTTTCAGTTAACTTCGGTTGATACTTGTCCAGTGTACTATGTTCGCAAGCAATAAAGGGAATATGAAACGAAGAGGTGTTCCACATTTGCAGCAAGGGTCCGAGCAATACAGCTTATTTTTGAGTTTCTTGGTCGTTTTGGAAAAACACGTGTTCTGGACGCATGACTGACCTGTGGCGGTCCAGGAAAATACTAACTCACTAACGATCCCGGCAATTATGTATAATTGTGCATGAACATGGTTTGTTGCTGTTATGCTTTCCGTTTGTTACTAGACGTTGTAACAGGCGAACGGTGTTTTTTGGTATCGCTCGCAGGTCATACTGTGAATCAACCTCAAGCAAAGTGGAAATACCGCAAGCAAATGTTCTTGAAAAAAAGGGATTCCAGTGACCGCTTTGTAAACTCGGACAATGTTAACAAGCACAGGGCAAAGGCCTAGTAAAATGTACATAGAACTTACACAGGGGAAAACCATAATGGCTCCAATGACAGGCCGGCATGCTAATTTAGAATGCACTGCATTCAAATACTCACGGTCCTCAGTGTTTCAAATCCTGCGTGGACCAGCCTTTGCTATTGATTTCACAGACTGTTGGGCGTTGGCATAAAAGTTACGTTCTATGGGTGCGTACGTCTATCGCACGTACGGTTTGCAACTTGCGGACCCAAGAAAGTGTGACTGACCCGAGTCGTGTTAACTGCCGTCCACATCGACTCACAATCTGTTGAAAACTATCCTGGCACGGTCACCAATTAAGCAGTCCGGCTGATGAAGGATCGACGTAGTCACCACGGGAACCAACCCTAAAAGGGGTAGAACGCATACACGACGGAAACGATATTGGAGACTTTAATTACAAAACTTTCAAGTGGAAGCCATACTCACGGGCACACCAAATCATGAGAAGGGTTTATTCCGTTGCACGTGTTAACAATGGCACAAAAACGTGAAGTATGTAGTGTGCAATCAACAAAACTAAACTCACGATTAATTGCTGGTGCCTCGTTTACAGGGGCCATGGACGTAATTTCAGTGAAACATGGCGTTGAAACAAGAAAGATTAATTTGACACAGTTTCATTTGCTACTATACTGTAGTAATTTGTCGTCGCATATTCGCTACCATTCCGCTAGTGTACAAGTCTGCACATAGCCGAACGTGGGCTCACCTGAGCATCATATTACCCACCAGTTTGCTTGGTTACCGTTGTTGTGTTATTGGAACGATGATTTTTCCAACAGAGGAGACTGCCTTTAAAAAAATAATTCGGCTTTTAAAGAATTCGCTTCAACTGAGCTTCTCTATCTTCTTTCTCTCTGTTCTGCTTAAACAATGTTTGTCACAATCGGCTCCATTGTATGTCAGGATCAATCACCCATCCCTCTAAGCTGAATTGGAGATACCCGGTCCGCCGTTTCCTTCAACCGCGGATTCTAGATTCGCGCTGAAATTGCGTGCAAGGGTTGAAACATGTGCACAGTCTAGAACAGACGTCGTAGTTTGTCATGCACTAAATTCTAAGATCGGAGAACATTATGACATTTTAGTGGTCAATATTCCTACGGCTATTGCAGAGAAAAGGTGCATTGGAAGATACCGGCTGTTTGTAGCATAATTCGCTGAGTCCGTTTTAACAGAATTCATACGTGGCAATCATGGTACGGCATGAGGTTCTTCATACATATTCATCACCCTAAAGATTACAAGTGCTCATTTACTCGGCAACCATTTGATGAATTTCGGTGGCGTTGGATAAACCTGTCATTACTAAATAGCAGCATACAGTATGAACTTTTTGCTGAGTTTTCAGCGCTCCGGCTCGCCGATACATTGAAATCCAAATAGCACAATTTTTAAAAGAGTATTGTGTTGTTCGATAACGAACAAATGTAATCCTATTTAGATGCTGATGAACGGAATCCTTGTAGTTCAAAAATATGGACGGAAAATGCAGCAAAAAATTTTGAGATTTCACGTTCAGCGCAGTGGAGTCACCGGGTTACGACGTCTTTTGTACCACGGGGTCACGGCAAGAACGTGGAATGACGGTAAAAACCAACAAGCATGAACCAAAGACACAGTTGCTCAAGCACACGACTTATCCGAACGAAGCGCAAGATGGCGACGAACGCAGGGCAGCATACTGCGTTGCGGACTCATAGTTAAGGTTACGCGTTTTAGAAACCCACCTAAGTTGTAGTAAAAGTAGAATGGGCCAATGATCAGTAACAAAGAGACGTGCGTCGAATGTGAGTCTAGGCATGTTATGGTGCGAACAAATAAAATTTGATATTAGTTTTGAATACATTTAGAAGATGAACCACTTGTAGGGGCGACTTCCCCCCACACATGTTTGAAACGGCATCGATCTGTTACGATTGGTCCCAGGGTTCGGCGGCGTATGCAAATCGGGCCACGAATGTGACCAGTCAAACGTCCAATCAGGTGACTGGCGATAATTTTATCGCCACAATTCACAGTCGCGATCGAGGCTACAGCTGCTTCCTACAAGGTGGACATTCAGAAGTCCGTTGTTCGAAGGGAAATATCTGTTGGTTGGTATCACAACGGTGGCCGCCCGTCCTTGCGGGCTAACCACAGTATTCACAAGGCAGTGCTGTATGAAGCTTTTACCCCCGAATTAGTTGCCTACTAGTTATGGGGAAGCCAGACGTCGATAAGCCAGTTTCACTGTTTCATTCGCGAAAACGTTGAAGCTTCTCAGTGAGACCACTGCCCTAGGACTGCTGCAATTATACAATTCAGCCAGTGAATGTCGCAGCGTTTTATATTGATCTCTGAGTCGGGTTACAGCAAGGAGTTAAGGATGTTTGCCCAACAACATGAGGATTGGTAAGTTATACTCTACCAACAAGCGGTCATGAATGGGAACACAAAAAATATATAGTGGGGAATAAACAGCGGTAAGTTTCCTGTGAGTGTGGAAACACTTGCGAAACACCAGGAGGATGTGACAGTAGGGAGGCCACATAGAACGATGCAAATGGTACTGATAGACGCTCTGCACGCTATTCACAACGACAGCGTCTCCATCATGCAACACGCACGACCACAGTATTCAGGACAACTTATTGAATGCCTGTGGCCATACATTTTATCAAAGTGAGTTCGGTTCTTCACCGATCCACAAGCCCTCTCCGATCGGTTACTTGTGCGGATAATAAGGTAAACAGCATCGCTTCGTGTCAAAATGGCTCACTTAATCCTGATGTAGAGCCAGTTGTACGACAAATAATCCACGTCTCACAGCATCATCAAAAGCTTGTATAACTTCGGAAATACAAACAAGTATAAGATGGCGTATGTGTGCCATGTGTGTGGCATCTACATTCACCACAAAAACGGAACGTCTAGACTTCTGGTGTCGTCCCTTTTGCGCGAAACACTTGTGTGTATCCGTAGTCTCTATGTGAGCGTGTGTGCGAGACCCATTTGGAATAACCTATGGGATAATTTCGAAGGGTTTTTGACGCCTGATAACGGATCTAAATCCTTTGTGAGGTGTATGTCAGTTTATTACCTGAATATATGCTAACTCGGTGGTACTTGCCTTTCCAAAAACAAACGCAATTGCATTACATCATATCCAACGAGCTGCTATGGAAGAAGTTTTACGACTTCAGAGCGTTACGCAGACGTCCGCTGAAAATTACAGGCATTTACTTGCTGCGGTGTGGAAGACGTCAGGGTGACTGAAGTTTCAGTTATTTCTCTTTATCTGAGATCTTGCAAAAGTTGTCTTGACAAGTGCACAAAAAAGTCTCCTGAGCTACCACAGTAAGGTGTCTATGTGAGAAGGAATTACAAGACAAATCAGGTCCAGTCAAGTAATTACTCGGTACATCTTTGGAAATGAATCTTTGATATTTGCCTAACAACGCTTCAACTAAATGATTACAAACGTCGTAATGAAAGAAATGACCGGATTTGGACGAAAATTTACGGGATGTAGTCTCGTGTGCCATAAGATGTTGAACCACTGAGCAGTCATTCTGAATATAACCAGAAATAGGGCTACATTTTGCAAGCATCTTGTGTGTCTAAAGGGAAATGTTGCATCGGTGTACGCACATACTGACATAACGGAGGATAAGATTATACGGGGTTGAAAATGACTTCACACGTCAAACACAGAAGTGGGTCCTTCCATCTTATGGAAGATCGCCAACACGAAGAGACTACGTCGGGCTGTGTGTAAAAGCAACACGTGGCCTTTAACAGATTGGGACGTAGGACGAAAATCTATTTCAACTTGCAGCCTAGAGCAGTATCCAAGTGTCGCCAGTGAGTTGTTTGGCTGGAGTGAGAAAGTAAAAGCATTTATACTGTTGGACGTTTCGGACGATGGGAAACGTGTCTCAGGCCAGCCAACCAATTTGGTAAGAACAGTCTGTAGGGCGAAGGAGCCGGTATTTCCGTAGATTGGAAGCCAAAGACGACATCACAAGAATAATTCAGAAGAAAAGAAATCACTGAATTTGGGATGTGAGCAACATGAAGACAAAAATAAGGAACAGTGTATTTTGCAGAATTTAACATCCAAAGCGGAGACTCGAAGGAAATTTTATCGCCATTGCTTTGTGAAAAAGCGGTGGAAATTCAGTTACCTTCCATTGACACTGGCCTGATACCGGTATTAGTCCGACATTCAGCAAGTCTCATCTGTGAGATGAACTCTCCGATTATATCTGCGAAAGACGCTGTCAAGATTTCGGCGCATTCCGTATTCATAATTGGCCAGAGTCCATCTGGACCTAATGCATTGTCACGTCTGATTTGCATTATTCCCGTATTCATAGTCATGTATCCAACAAGGTAAGGAGGTCATTTGTAGATAACGCTTTACATACAGTGGTCTTCCAAAATCACGACATTATTCTTCATTATCGAAATAGATTTCTTATATGGGACAGCTGCTATTTTCAAACCGTTTCAATACGTTCCAGATTTCGTTGCGGTTTTTGTTACCAGACAATGTTTGAGTGTACACGGAAATAAGACGGAGTTATTCATACTTGAGTGCTGAGGAAAGCAATGTTGGTGCTGGAAATACTTGGAGTGATATTCGACGAAGCTTTTTCTGGAGACAAAAAAGGAATCTCTCTACTCACACGTAAAGTGTGTCCTTATGAACAACAAATCTCAAAACATATTTGAATAATCAGTCAGTTGGTCACTGAATGCAGAAGAATTAAGATAAGGAGTAGGTCATAGTCTGTTGTCAAAAGCGGTTTCCGCGGTGTAACGAATTTTTTATGACGTCGCTGTCGTAGCTTACTTCACGGTCTGAAAAATCAGCTAACAGACGACGAAAAGTTCGACTGTACAACAACAGAGAAAGCCTAACAAGTTTGTGGTTCGAAATGACCGGTATTGAACCGTTTGTTAACCATTCAAGTTCACACCTAGTTACGCAAAATCAGGCGATCCAATATGCATCTTCCTCACAGTCCAACTGCAGGGAAGGTAATCTATCTTCGAAACTGCTGATGAAAAGACTGGTAAAAACCTGATTTAATAAGGTACTTATTGGATTGATGTACAATGAAATTATATCTTACCTCGATTGCAAAAAATCCTCAGAAACTAGACTAAAAGTGTGCCCGCACGACAAAATCGACGACTAGACACCGTCCAATAATGAGAGATGAAAAAACGGAAATGGGCTCACGCACACAATTGATCGTTGGTTGGGTCAGCTCAAAACGACCGTTCGCGCACCCAGAAAGGATAGGAATTATAAGTTACTAAAGAAAAGATGTGGAAGGAAAATGTCTAATCTTGATATTTAGAAGTTTAAAAGGTTAAGACCGGACAGGAGTAAGGGAAGCGGTAACAGCAGCTAAAGTAAGAATAAATATGACTAATGCATTTTACTCACGAAAGATAACAAAACTTAGGACCACCTTCCAACACTAATCAAACCAAACACAGCAATCCCAAAATTACCTCAAAGGGGCTTTACATACTCATCAGCCATTTGTGTCCGCTTGCTA
Organism: Paragonimus kellicotti; assembly: GCA_014220965.1. Lineage (NCBI taxonomy): Eukaryota > Metazoa > Platyhelminthes > Trematoda > Plagiorchiida > Troglotrematidae > Paragonimus > Paragonimus kellicotti. The sequence goes on from LOND01004004.1 coordinate 46,675, forward strand.
AAAAAACTAGACGAGTAACTTATGGAAGTCGGATAAGGTCTGGGACGTTCATTCTGGTACCGAATTGAGCAATATTGCGTATACAATGTGTAGCAGGGGAGAAGGTGGTAAACGGTTGAAAATCACCTAAAACAGCACAGATGACTACCTGAATGCTCACAGTCGGCAGTGGAAAAACGTTGATGAATATTTCCACATCCGTAGTAATGCAAGCGCCGAAAAGCTTAACAATGCTGCGTACAATAGACCGTTATCTATTAAAAACCCGGGTTGCGTTACGCAACACTACAGTTTATGAGTCATAATACTCCACAATGTGGTGTATCGCTCAACGGCAAAAACTTTCGTATAGGTGGTTTCGAAAAATCATTCCACGGTCCGCGTGATAGGATGAGAAGTCATATGGTTGAAAGACGCCAACCTCAACAGCCGGATTCAAATGGACCTCTTGCAACATACCAATTATTCCCAAGCGACCGTAAATCAGACGGTGAACAGTGTTAGTCAAGTCGAGTATCTGGCCTAGCACCCAGATAATTTCTCCCTTAATAGCAACCGGGACACAAAATCCCGTTAAAATTTGTAACGACAGTGCCACGTTGCATCCCAGCAAGAGGAATTGTGGTATTCGATGGTTCCGAACTTCTGGTAGTTCCTCAACCCACGGTTAGTCTACTCGCAATGCCTGTCAATAGGACGGATCTAGAACAGCCGCGTCTATAACTTTCAGGCCCGGTGAGCAATCCATTCAGGATCCAAAGGGGAAACGGTTGTAAAGGCGAGTTTCTTATGAATAAGGTGATAAGGAATATAGAAGTTATTATTAACTAAGTGAAAAAAATAACAATAAACTTCGGTGTTGAATTCACTAAATTTACAAGTTCCAAAACTAATGGTTCATTCGAATATGATCAACTGCAACGGTCGCGTGTTGACGGAGCAATGAAGCGCAAACGAAGCCAGGGCACACATAAACGAGGGTCCATCAGTGGGAAGTAAGGAAGAGGAACCACGCGAGCAAAAGCTTCCACAAGTAAACGATTTCGAGATTCAGTAATACGTCGTGGAAGGAGTGATTTTTCGAGCGCGTAATTCGAATGGTCGTGTCAGTCTTCGCGAGGAAGCTTCGCAATCTTTGCCAAGAATGTTTCAAATGTAAGAATTGGGAAGCATCAACAGGAAGGGACGGGATGAAGATAACGCACCTGGTCACTGATGTTCTATCAGACTCTTGACAGTCCTCAGACAATCAGCGCAAACGGCTACTTCAACATGTGCCTC
>LOND01004005.1:10416-22581 GCA_014220965.1 Paragonimus kellicotti
CTCTGGATAACTGTCGATTCAAGCGCTTCTCTCTCAGGGTTCTCTGGTGACGCCGAAGCTGAATCTCGCGGTCAAGCTGGGGTGGGAATCGCACTGAGTTCCAGAGCAGAGCAATGTTTGCTCGATTGGATCCAGTGAACAGTCGCTTGTGCGCTGTCAGACTCAATACATCGGTAAAAGTCTGTCGACGCAAATCAGAAAGACGTTGTGTATTCATTATATCGGCGTACGCTCCAACAGACAGCTGTTCGGATGATACCAAGGATGCGTTCTATGACGCCCTCGTTGACCTTCTGAAGCAAACCAAACACTCAGACATCATCATACTAGCGGGCGATTTGAATGCCCAGCTTGGTCGGCTTTCCCGGACGAGAAGCGGCTGGGAGGTATGTTTGGTGTCCGGGCACAACGCACTGACAATGGTGACAGACTGCTGCAGCTGTGTGCATCCCATGGTCTCTATATTTCGAGCACAGCATTCCAACACAGGAAGAAGCACTGTGTACATGGAGACCTCCGTGTGCTTCTCAGCCGTGGACGCAGTTGGATCATATAGCAGTCAGTTACAGGTGGCGCCACTCTGTTAAGGACTGTCGTGCCTTTTGGAGCAACCACCTGGACTCGGACCATGCTGTTGTGCGTGCCCGTTTTGTTTTGTCATTTACCCAGAGGACACACGCTCGTAAATGCAAAGTAATTAACTGGCATTCGAGCGATGAGGGTGTAAAGAACGCTTACCAGAAGGCGTTGGTGAACAAGTTGCCCAGTTCGAGTCAGGTGAAAGATCCTAACGAACACTGGGAACAAATCGCTGCAGCTATGAAATCATGCTGTGAAGAGGTATGTTCCGAAGGAGCTGTTCAGTTGCGACAGAACTGGATTTCCATCACGTCGATAAACCTTATGAACAAGCGTCGCTCGATCCCACCTGGTTCTGAATATGATGACGACCGTCGAGAACTTAAACGCAAGCTGACTAAAAGCTTGCGCAAAGACCGTGAGCACTACTTGGTCGAACAGTCGAAAGAGATGGAAAGGGCCTTTTTATCTGGAAATTGTAGAAGGCTTTTTCCCTGATCCGTGGTTGTACTGGTCGTCGAGTCGGTGTAAGTGAGACCATATGTGAAAAAGATGGTTCACTTATCACCAATCAATCGCGTCGACTTGACAGGTGGGCTGAACATTTTGAAGAACAGTTCAGCTGGCCTCAACCAGATTATGTGGACGACGGGACCCGAATGGTCAGTTATTGCATTCCAGACGGCCCTCCGTCGGAAGCAGAAGTGGTCCTAGAGCTCAAATTATTGAAGCGTAACAAGGCTCCTGGACCAGACCTCATCCCTCCTTCTCTGTTCAAAGGATGGGGGAAAGGTTGATATCAGAACTGACTAAACTCCTCCAGACGATTTGGGAGACTGAAGAGGTACCTCGCGATTGGTGCTTGTCAACAGTAATTCCCGTTTTCAAAAAGGGGTCCCGAAATCTATGTGACAACCAAAGAGGATAGCAAAGGCACGAGTTGCCTTTGCCAACCTGCGTCATCTGTGGCGTCGGAAAAGACGTTCGATTGTCGCTGAAAGGAAGAGTATATAATGCTTGTGTGCGTTCTGTTTTGCTCTATGGTTCGGAGACGTGGCCTGTTCGCAAGGAAGATATCAACAAGCTTGCTGTATTTGACCATCGTTGTCTCCGCCAAATTGCCCACATTAAGTGGACTGATCGCGTGAGCAATACGGCAGTTCGCCGGCGCGTATTCCGGAACGCTCGGGATGCGCGATCGATCGGTCAACTACTCACGTTGCACAGCCTGCGATGGTTAGGTCACGTACTCCGCATGCCAGCTGAGCGTTTACCGTACCGGGCATTATATACTGAGACCACCAACAGTTGGGTGAAACTAGAGGTGAGCTCAAATGGATAACGGTGCTAGAATCGTAGACTCGCGTCTCCGACACGCAGCACACATCAAGCTCCAGACTTGAGAGAGTACTAGCCAGAGCAGCTTGCTGACCGACTTGTCGGAGAGTGCGGACATTGAAGGCGCCAATGTTTACCGGTTGTCTTGGCCTCAGAAAACAATTATCGCCCGAAGGCACATGGAAGGCAGAAGAAATGGGGGGTAAAACAGTAGGAGAAAGTCGTATTGGGTTAGTAATGTCACTGTCGGGAGAGCGATAACTTCTGATACTTCCCGGTCGTTTATGCCGCGGAAGGGGTTGACTTGAGGGACCCCACCCCGAGTCTCTGACTCAAAAGTCTGACCTGCGAGACAACAGGATACAGGGTTTTCTTGGGGGACCCCACCCGGAGCCAATGACTCAAAAGTCTGACTCACTTGGCAGTGAGGGGCTTGCCTAGCCCGAGGGCGCAGTGAATAAGACATTGATGTCTGATTCTGAGCACTGCTGCGCGCAGTGGATGTACTCAAAGCTACATCGGGCTTTTGGGTGATAGATGTTTTTCGACCGTATTGGATAATACGCCGGCGGTCACGGTCAACCGTTGGGCGATCGGAGTGCTTTGTTTGAGGGTACCTTTTCTAACCCCCTTCTTCCTGATACGGAAGACAGCAGTGCCGCAACTATAAAAATAGTTCTGCTGTATGCCCATAGGATCGTGCCTCACTACCTAAGCACTCCTACGCGGTCAGTAGTGCGACATACAATCCTATGAGTGTAACTGCTTTTCGTCTGGCTGCTCCCCTTTGGCCTGTCTGACAGGGTTGAACCTGGAAGGACCGGAGTCCTAGTCAGCATAGCCCGCCGGATCAAAACAGCACACAAGCCCGACCACCTCGTCAAGGTAGCAGTGTAAGTTAGGCTAAATGGCCGATCATTTGAATCGAACGTTCTCTTACAGTTGAGAAAAACAACAATTGTTGACCGGTGGCGTACGTGATACTGTTCCAGAATTTTGCTAACAGTAAGATTCCGATCCTGGCTCAGGGTGAAACCCTTGCCCCTTCTTCTCTCATGTCTGCCCCCCACCCTAGCCACGGTGAGTCGACGACGTATAATGCATGCCAGAATCCTGGTAGTGATTGGGATCAAACTACTTACCCTTTGGCCTCCGCAAGAGACCCGGACTACTATCAAATGAAGCCAGCAGAGAGGGATTCTCTCAGTCATATGCACCGGTCAAAACAACTCGACCAAGACATCTACTAACGTCTGCTCAACTTCTTTGAAAAATGCCGACACGATATCATCTCGGCCAGCAATCCTATCACGTATGAGAGCCGAAATGTAACTGCGCACGCCAATAGGTAGAGGTCTGACAAACCGCAATATCCTGGCTGTCCACGTTTGGAGTTGGAAGAAGGTTGGCATCTTTTTTTCCGGAAAAAGTACCAGTTCTGGTACACTGCCACCCAACCGCTGCCTTGCGGTACAGGCTTTTGAGCCAAAGGCTTTGGTTGAGAACCCTAATCGTTCTCCTGTCTAGGTCTGGGCGTCCTGGCAGTATCTCAGCCCACACACAACCATGAATATTCACAACAATAAATCCATACTGCATCGGCCGTCTCGCAGTATAAACCGGGTCGCCCTATCTGCTGCATACAGCAGGGTGGATAGACGGGAATACACGACTGCTTACTCTTCCTCCAGCCTCATCAGAACTAGCTCTCAGTGGCAGGTAAGCAGCAATGAGAACGACTGATGTATTACTGCCTATGATGATGATATTTTCAACACCCTTAACGCTAACTTCAATCTTATTACTGTGGCCATTAGTTTTTGTTCTCATCTGGTTAACCAGCATTGACCAGCTGGGTTATAAAGGCCGCCATTCACATGCGTCTTGATGTTATTCCTTTCGGTTTAAGTGGGTAAGGAATGAGTGGAACTGTCAATGTAGCAACTCGTAGTAACGGTTATGCGCAGGTGCCCATTAGCTCCGATCACTGCGACAAGCTAATCCGGAAACGGATGTCGTCAACCGGATGTGTAGACAAGACGACAGACGCACACTAGCAACGCTATTGCAAGCGAGCATGGTTTTCAAATGAATTTAGGAATGACAATCCAAGCTACTCAGTTTGATCTAGTTAAGACAGTATGATAATCCTTGAACGCATGGGTGGACCGGGTGGAGCAGGAAAAGCACGGCCGTGCTGTGGTTTATGTGAACGACTGACAAGTTGAATAGCTCAGCAGGATGACTGTCTGTTCACTATGACCAGTCATAATAGCCTGCGGCCATCTAGGAGAACCAGTGATCAGGCATATAACAGCACCCGGTCGATACACAAACACTATACTTTTTGGGATGAACTGGACACCGCGGCCCGAATGAACATCGCTGAAATCGGCTAGAGAGTAGGGGTTCATTCGGAGTCAATGTAAGTCCACCCACACAGAAGAGTTCCACGCTACCGTTCAAACGTGGTTGGTTCTACGTATGAGCTCGTGCTCCATATTGTAAGACTTACCCACAAGACCTTCCTATAAACTGTTTGACGTATCCCACTCAATTTTACCAGACAACCTTAGGACCATTACGCATACTTTCTAAACAGAAATCTGAGAAGTGCGCGGGGCGATTTCACGATTTTCCACGATGGCTAGAAAACGCGGGCGCCCGCGACGAGTAGATTACTTGAGTGTGGACAAGGAAGTTTCACGGACAAAATCTTAATCCTATACTTGCTCAACTTCAGACGAGAGTTACTCTTTTCCATTGCTTGGATAGACAGCATGCAAGTATCGGTACCAACCATTCAAGTATAGCTATCAACGATAACACATTTAGTGAGGAGGCAATATGTTCAGATAGTATGATGAGGATGGGCATCGGGAAGTCGGGATGATGCAAATAAGTGATCCGAGTTTCTACCTTCAACCGATTCACAAAGCCAGCGACGCTCCTAGTGTTGGGCAGATAACTTAACAGGTTAAATAACATGCAAACTCACAACCAACTGAAAAGAGACATTGAAGTACGGCGAAAGAAGGACCACCGCATCTTAATGTCCTCTGACTATCTAGTTCAGCAAACACGAGCAATAAACGTGCCGGATAATCCAAGGCAATAGGCAGCACAAACCCTTGTGATTAGTCGACAGTAGGTCCAGCCGATGCAAGCATTTCACAATAATCCTAACTCAATATCAGCTCTGACAAAAAAACAGGCAATTCGAATAATAAGGAGACATAGCCTTTAGAATATTTTTTAATGAATATACGTGTATGCAGAAATATAGCGCAAGAATGGATGGAGAAAACCAATTAGAGGATAACGAAGTAAGAAAAAATGCGCACATATAAGAAAAGTGAAGTGTGTAGTGGGTACAGCCAGCAAACAGATACTGTGCCTGAAACCAATCACAATGTTAGACGGTCGACAGACCGAGTCGAGAGATAGAGAGTAGTCAATGAACGGCGTGGGGAATATGTGTAACTGAGAAGTCCAAGTGAAGAAAGACAAACTACTGTGGTGAATAAACGAACAAGCAGGATCACACACGTTTCATGATAGGCGGGAAGGCTCTCTAGGGATGCAGGATGTTGCTAAATGACACAAATGTGTATGATGATACGTAAACAGTAAGACAAAAAAATACCGTACCATTTTACAACCGTGTAACAGAATAGAACAGACAAAATGACTGAGTGGTTGATTCCAGTTGCTGATCGCAGGTGCTTCGAAAATCAGACACAACGGGGGAAAAACGGACTGGAAATCAGGGAGGGAGGAAAATGGTCTGTTCATCATGGTCAACTTCAAATCCTTAGCCATAGATACTTTCATCGCTGTAGGCGATATAAAGGAAGCAATCGTCCGTCTTTGTGTTCCTGTGAAGAAAACAGAGGGTCAACCGGATGAAGAGAAATGCACAAACAAAAGTATCAGGCTTAAAATGAAGAAAGCTTTATAGTAATAGGTATTGTGAAGCCCAGGAATCATGAATCAATAGGTGCAGGAGGAAAATAGTTAGCTTACAAAACTAAGTTAAAACAAAGTTAGACACGATTAGCTTTCAGACAGATTTCGTATATTCGTCTGGATGAATCGTGCAAGAACTACACGAAGTATAGAAGTCCAGAAGCTCAACGCAATGTTTGCAGCACGCCCCTCCCACGTGTTTGCTGCCGCGTGACACCTAATAGGCTGGACATTCTCAGGCTTCTTAAACGTATACAGTAGTAGTTGCGTCACTGATGTAGTCAGCCTCTGAGTCTAAACTTCTTCAACACAGTTTGAACATACCGGACAAACACCGAGATTACTCAGTGAACATGTTCCTTGCTCCTTACAACTTTCCACCGCTCATATAATGACTAAGTGGGTACTCGGATACTCTGTATCAAAAACACTGAACTCCACGTAACTTTGTTGCGATTATGTCTCTCAATAAAGTTGGAGCACGTGTTCTAATTAAACAGCTAATTCCCGGAATATACGTTCAAGGTATTGCTGACAGAGTGTGCTTCTAAATCATCTCAGGAACGTGCCCGTGACATCGCTAGAGACAAATAGGAGTCGCGGGAAGACACAAACGTCTTTCATCGTGTTGCATCATCCCAACTGGATCGTGTCAGTGGTTAACTTGTTAACCGTTATCGTTGTGGTAGTTATGAGCATCTAGCATACTGCCAAACATGTCTGCCCATTGGGCTGAGTGCTGTTAATATAACAAACGAGGACTATTTTGTTCCCTTCAACATCAGCTTTCTACTAACTACTCCAGCACAGTCCTCGCCAGGTGCAGACAGACTGTGTACCGTCATCTCGTACTGCTATGACAAGGTGGTTGGGTGTTGCCATGTTAGGTTACGCTTACGTGAGTCATGCTCAAGTCTGTGCGCGAACTGCATACTTCAAGGCCCTCCCGATTTTTAACGAACTGAGGGCATACCACTGAAGATCAATGAAACCTGCTTCCACACAACCACTCAACTGTTGTGAGCGCACAAATCATCGGAAGAATGAAGAAACAATGCAGGTACAGTAATCGTGGTCCACAGGGATCTAAGGAAAACAGCATTATTGCCCTACATCAGACAGCTTACTTCGTACAGAGCACCCATGGTGGCGCTTGTCGGGGGAATAGTGTTCTCAACGAAGAAGAAAAGTGCCTCCTCCGGTTTCAGAGAGATGCGTTTGCGGATCAAAAAGTAGAACTGGCCCACCGTCAAGTCTGAGGGAACCAGATATTTGTTCTTGTCCAAATCACCTACGCGAGCACGAGGAGACTTTTCGATGATAACCTTTCAATAAGAGACAAAGACAGCACAATATCGGAATTACCTAACACAGAAGCCATACACTCATAACTGTCGGTCCCAAATCAGCAGATCAAGCCGATGTGTGACCATAACATGTGCACCATGCAACAAATTTGGTTCGCAAAATGAACGATAAATACAATCCCTAATAACAGCAAGGAAGAACACAATATAAATAGAGAGGACCTAGAGTAAGAAAACCTTAGTGGGAAATGCTAAAACAATCAAGGTCAAGGAGCCCACATCCTTCAGGCAACAAACGATGAAAAACGGAATACCATTAAGGAATAAACAAGTGTAAATGACATGCTGTAACGAATATGTAAGCAGAACAAAGAAATCAAATATGTATGCAGGGTAGGAAGCAGCTAACTAACGTAAACAAGAAACGTGCAAACAAGTAAAATATTGCAGTGACTAACGACTGTGGCTTCTCTATATATCACGATCCCAGCCAAGTGCTTTCATTCGCTTGTTCTGGGTGTCGCCACCTATAACTAACGGCTATGTGGTCTATCTGAGACCAGGCCTGATTCGGAGAAGGCGGGCGCCAAGTATAGCATTGACGTGCACGATGCCTAAAACCAGTACTGGCTAAAAATAGATTATGCTCAGCGCACAGCTGCAACAATCGCCCACCATTATCTGATCGATGTGATGCTATCCCAAACCTACCACCTAAACGAGATTCGGCTTCACCAAGGCGACCGACCTGGGCATTCATATCTCCGGCCAGAACGACTATATCAGAGCCACGTGTCGACCGAAGGAGAGTGGCCAGATCCGAGTAAAATGCGTCCTTGACGCCGATGTCACTACAGTCAGTAGGAGCATAAGCAGACACAATGAATAAATTTCTGAAAGTTTTGCGTCTAGAGCTGGTTTTAACAGAACCTGCCAAGCGGACGGCACAAAGTCAAAATCCAATCTACTAATGCGGCTGCGGCCGTCGTGCTGAGAACTATACCTACTCCCAGCCTGACCTGTAACAGCGGCTGTGGAGTCACCCGAAGTGTATAACCAGTATCGGGTAGACAATGCGGGTGCTGTTAGTTCCATACGTTGACTACTGTCATGGATTCTAGTCTCCGAGATACAGCAGACATCAACGTGCAACGAGTCTAGCGTTCGTGCGAGAGCCGCTTGCTGACCTATCTGTTTTAGCGTGCGAACGTTGAAGGCACCTATATTAATTCGCATTCTAGGTCTAAGCAAGGGACGAGGGAGGCCTGAAGCTGAAAGGCAAGAGACGGAACTTTACCGGCTCAGTGTTACCACAGTTAGCTACATCTGTTGTGGGACCTGTAGAGTAATTATCAGAAATGGAGGTCGGGAGGGGCCTGAGAGCTAAATTTGATAGGACAGTGGGGAGGGGTCAGCAGTAGCATGTTTCGCCTATCCACCCTGCTGTATGCAGCAGATAGGGCGACCCGGTTTATACTGCGAGACGGCCGATGCAGTATGAAATTACTGGTGTTGTGAATATTCATGGTTGTGTGTGGGCTGAGATACTGCCAGGACGCCCAGACCTAGACAGGAGAACGATTAGGGTTCTCAACCAAAGCCTTTGGCTCAAAAGCCTGTACCGCAAGGCAGCGGTGGGTGGCAATGTACCAGAACTGGTACTTTTTCCGGAAAAAGATGCCAACCTTCTTCCAACCCCCAACCTGGAGGACCAGGAGACTGGTTTGTCAGACCTCTACCCATTGGCCTGCCTGGTATGAGTGACTCTATCGGTGTGGTGGCCACACCGTCCAGTTTAGCCCAATAGGTCATCGAGATGCGCAAGCCGTCACACCAGTCTCGTTGTGACGATTACAGTCGTAAGCTGGGTACTTTCCAAGGGGCTGCTAGTTATCAACACTCATCGCAGTCCGTTCTGGTGTATGCGTCCTCAACTTGACGTGAAAAGTGCGCTGGCAGCCTCTCAACAGACCATGGATTCGAGGATCGCCGATGTTCCAGGTGCAGCTACCTACCACAACGACACTGTTGTGACTGGAAGTGAGGAAGCAGGATTGACGCAAAGCTCGAACCACGGCTCTGAGCGCACGGTCCACTAAGAGTTCTGTATCCGCCAAAGGTGTGAGTTCTTCAAGCAGTCAATCGTGTACGTGGGACTCACCATCATACTAGTCGCCATTCAGATCTCCAACAGCAACCAGGCTGTTGATTAGCTACAGTCGTCAAACACGGCTTTATCCCGAACTCCGAACCGTGGATGCATAGTGGCACATCATCATCATCATATCAGCCATGAGCCTGACCAAAAGGTACTGTGGCTCGGGCTGCCGCTCACCTCAACAGTGACGTGGAATATCCTAGAAGAAAACGTTACTAAGAAGGTTGAAAATTAATAGAAGTCTAAGCAAAAGAACTAGAAATGGTATGGATGCAGGTACGCCATTGACTGCGACACAAGCAGTGGAGTAAAAATCATCACACATCTCTACATTGGTGGTTCCTGGAAATCAGCTACCCAAGGTGCCCATCTCTCCCCTTCATTGGTCAGCAGACGCCAGATCTGTATCTTTTCCAGTGTTCGATTTACCGATGTTAATTTATGATGTCCCAGGTAACTGAATCTAAGTAAACTAATTTGGTTTACTCTTCACACCTGGCGGGATGGCGTCCTATCCCTTTGAAAAAGCCAATCAATTCCCGTTTCTCAGTCTAATCATGCGCACATTAGTTCTGCGATCTCGTTCACCATTGGAATCCAGCTAATCCATTTGGGACATTTTAAACTGACATCAAGACATCTTACATTGGAAAAGGTATAGAAGAGGGGGTGAAAACAGCAGCACCATTCAAAGCCGATGTCAACTGAGTGCTTTCGAAAGTCACTTGAACATTCCTGGTTACCATGGAGATGATCACTGAAGCAACCTACGGCTGGCTGGATAAAGGATTACCAAGCGACCTGACACGGTCTTTACTAGACGTACATTGCGTTCAACTCTTGCTGGTTGTATACTCTTCAGGGAATGTGTCATCCAACCAGGGCTTCAATCCGAAGTGATTTGACAGCTTTGCAGCGTCCACTGATCATCAACCGAATGAAGGCGTTGGCTCGCAGCCATGATAACCGGCCCGCATAGACCAACGAGAGCAAGCGGTTCGATCTTGCCAAGGTTACGTCGAAGACATCGAAGACTTCAATTCAGTCCTGGTAAAATCCTACAGTTTCACGGTCTAGAGTACACTCGAATTGTGTTGGACCTCTCAATGGTCAGAACTATCTGATTGCCATCGACGCTTGCACCAGGTGATCAGAGATTGCCCTGACGTCAGCCACTACCACACGATCAACCACCCGGCAACTTCGGAGGATGTTCGGCCGATTCAGATGTCCAAGTGCTGGTAAGTGATGGTGGAAGACAAGTTACTTCCTCAATGTTTGCTGGACTCTATCAGCAGAAATATATCAACCACGTCCAATCACCGTCCCATCACCCCCAGTCTAACAGCCAGGCAATGCGTGTTGTGGACATCCTCAAACAAACTCCTCAGAAAGCTCAAAAAGAGGGAAAAGGTCGTGAAGGTGCTAACGACAGCTGGGATACATAATTGGGTGACATCAAATCCGCAGTCACTCGAGAGACGACCTCTAGCAATGACCCTCATTGGACGGAAAATCTGACTGTCCCTGGGTTCCCTTCAAAAAACTATCACTGTTCCAGTATTCAAGGATACAACCAGAGACAACAGGCTTGATCAATAGTATGGAGCCAAAGACCGACACACCGACTTCCATAGCTCGAAATTCTTTCCGACACGGTCTTTGGATCATGTTGGAAGTTGGATGACGTCATTTTCTGGATCGGAATTGAAGCAGACATTCAGATACACCATGTTAACCAACTTCAACCCATAGGCACAACTGAACAATCACCGAGAGCAAAAGTACTTCTGGAGGTTTTGACGGATACGTTTTGTCTCCCTGAGTCGGAACCTGTAGGATTAACTATTAACACGTAGGGCGCGTCACGTACAGTGCTCTTCAAACCGATCGAGTACGACGGCTAACGACAACTCTGCAAGTTAATCCCCAACCCTCCAGTACGACCAACATCCGGAAACAGGAGAGTTCGTGCTAGACAAAAGCTGCCCTGAAGACGATTTCACTTCCAGAATTCTGATAGCTCAAGTCGTTAGTAGGATATGAATTAGCAAAGGATTCAAATATATTCTAGCTCGCTCACGCGGTCTAAAGATTACTTTTTTCTATAAATACGGAGGGGTGTTTTAAGTAAAGTTGCCTGTCTAGAGTATGTCTTATCAGTAACTTCAATGGTTCATCTATTTCACAGTTTGAAGGCGCATCGGTGGGTGCCTCTATTAACATCATTCGTATCGACTGTTTGTGTGCGTGTTCAACAGGTTTCCGTTTTAACACTGCAGAAATGTAGATCGTTTGCTAACCTTATTCTGATCTCTAAGTTCAAGGCCTGTTGGACCGCAGTTCAGCTGTTGTTAAGAAAAAGCCTTCTAGACAATTAGTGGACGAGGATCAATCGTACATCAATCTGTTTACTACAGTGTTGCTGAGGAACAAGGCGTGAACAACAATCATGATAATCGACGACGTAGACGTATATCGACCGTTGTATGGAGAGTCCAGTAAAACTGAACAGGTAGCAACGTGTGCCAAGGATGAACACATCAACACCTCCTCGTTGATCGAGCCTAACTGATCAGAAAAAGGTCGATTGAGCGACGATGACATGCAGGACGATATAGAGGTGCGCAGACAGCCTTTAGTTTGTAGATGAGTCTATCATGCTATTCAGGATATGTAGGTATTGGGGTCCAGAATGCTACTGAAGTAGGTGGTCGTAACACCTCATAATCAAGGTAATGTCGCTCGGTTGAACACGCACACAAACAGTCGATACGAATGATGTTAATAGAGGCACCCACCGATGCGCCTTCA
>LOND01004005.1:26677-43099 GCA_014220965.1 Paragonimus kellicotti
GATCTTCAAGGTGAGAACTGCTAAACCTGCATTCTAGACTAGTTTGCTACTCACACTTAACAGACGGCATTGCCGGTTTCTCAACAGCCAGTCATTACTGTCGGTGGGGTCGTTGTCCAGTAAAATGCACAAATGCATCATCTGAATTTAAGTATCTGCTTCAGTAAGAACGATAGTCCTGAATGGAACCACGCCATCAATAACTATCAGCTATGTGGTCTATCTGAGACCAAGTCTGATTCGAAGGAGGGACGCCAGGTACAACATGGACGCAAACGATGTCTAAAACTAGTACTGGTTTAAAGAAGCTTGTGCTTATCACACAGTTGCAACAGCTGCCTGCCACTATCCGGGCTATGTGATGCCATCACAATCCTGCCACCAAAACCGGACTCGGAATCACCAAGGTGGCCGATCTGGGCATTCATATCTCCGGCCAGATCGACTATATCAGAGCCACGTGTCGATCGAAGGAGAGTGGCCAGATCCGAGTAAAATGCGTCCTTGACACCGACGTCATCATAGACAAGTTAGTCACAAACAGTTGTCTGGGAATTCCCTGATCATTCTCCACCTTGATTTTTCCTGTCTAGCTGTATACTCACGCGCCGTCAGTAATGCCCTACAACCACGCATCTTACATTGGAAAAGGTATAGAAGAGGGGGTGAAAACAGCAGCACCATTCAAAGCCGATGTCAACTGAGTGCTTTCGAAAGTCACTTGAACATTCCTGGTTACCATGGAGATGATCACTGAAGCAACCTACGGCTGGCTGGATAAAGGATTACCAAGCGACCTGACACGGTCTTTACTAGACGTACATTGCGTTCAACTCTTGCTGGTTGTATACTCTTCAGGGAATGTGTCATCCAACCAGGGCTTCAATCCGAAGTGATTTGACAGCTTTGCAGCGTCCACTGATCATCAACCGAATGAAGGCGTTGGCTCGCAGCCATGATAACCGGCCCGCATAGACCAACGAGAGCAAGCGGTTCGATCTTGCCAAGGTTACGTCGAAGGTACCATCGAAGACTTCAATTCAGTCCTGGTAAAATCCTACAGTTTCACGGTCTAGAGTACACTCGAATTGTGTTGGACCTCTCAATGGTCAGAACTATCTGATTGCCATCGACGCTTGCACCAGGTGATCAGAGATTGCCCTGACGTCAGCCACTACCACACGATCAACCACCCGGCAACTTCGGAGGATGTTCGGCCGATTCAGATGTCCAAGTGCTGGTAAGTGATGGTGGAAGACAAGTTACTTCCTCAATGTTTGCTGGACTCTATCAGCAGAAATATATCAACCACGTCCAATCACCGTCCCATCACCCCCAGTCTAACAGCCAGGCAATGCGTGTTGTGGACATCCTCAAACAAACTCCTCAGAAAGCTCAAAAAGAGGGAAAGGTCGTGAAGGTGCTAACGACAGCTGGGATACATAATTGGGTGACATCAAATCCGCAGTCACTCGAGAGACGACCTCTAGCAATGACCCTCATTGGACGGAAAATCTGACTGTCCCTGGGTTCCCTTCAAAAAACTATCACTGTTCCAGTATTCAAGGATACAACCAGAGACAACAGGCTTGATCAATAGTATGGAGCCAAAGACCGACACACCGACTTCCATAGCTCGAAATTCTTTCCGACACGGTCTTTGGATCATGTTGGAAGTTGGATGACGTCATTTTCTGGATCGGAATTGAAGCAGACATTCAGATACACCATGTTAACCAACTTCAACCCATAGGCACAACTGAACAATCACCGAGAGCAAAAGTACTTCTGGAGGTTTTGACGGATACGTTTTGTCTCCCTGAGTCGGAACCTGTAGGATTAACTATTAACACGTAGGGCGCGTCACGTACAGTGCTCTTCAAACCGATCGAGTACGACGGCTAACGACAACTCTGCAAGTTAATCCCCAACCCTCCAGTACGACCAACATCCGGAAACAGGAGAGTTCGTGCTAGACAAAAGCTGCCCTGAAGAAGACGATTTCACTTCCAGAATTCTGATAGCTCAAGTCGTTAGTAGGATATGAATTAGCAAAGGATCCAAATATATTCTAGCTCGCTCACGCGGTCTAAAGATTACTTTTTTCTATAAATACGGAGGGGTGTTTTAAGTAAAGTTGCCTGTCTAGAGTATGTCTTATCAGTAACTTCAATGGTTCATCTATTTCACAGTTTGAAGGCGCATCGGTGGGTGCCTCTATTAACATCATTCGTATCGACTGTTTGTGTGCGTGTTCAACAGGTTTCCGTTTTAACACTGCAGAAATGTAGATCGTTTGCTAACCTTATTCTGATCTCTAAGTTCAAGGCCTGTTGGACCGCAGTTCAGCTGTTGTTAAGAAAAAGCCTTCTAGACAATTAGTGGACGAGGATCAATCGTACATCAATCTGTTTACTACAGTGTTGCTGAGGAACAAGGCGTGAACAACAATCATGATAATCGACGACGTAGACGTATATCGACCGTTGTATGGAGAGTCCAGTAAAACTGAACAGGTAGCAACGTGTGCCAAGGATGAACACATCAACACCTCCTCGTTGATCGAGCCTAACTGATCAGAAAAAGGTCGATTGAGCGACGATGACATGCAGGACGATATAGAGGTGCGCAGACAGCCTTTAGTTTGTAGATGAGTCTATCATGCTATTCAGGATATGTAGGTATTGGGGTCCAGAATGCTACTGAAGTAGGTGGTCGTAACACCTCATAATCAAGGTAATATCGCTCGGTTGAATCTGCGACGTAAACAGTCGGGCACTTATGGTAGTAGCCCACTGTAGTCTTCCCAGCGGACAGACACAAGAATAAAGTCTCATTCGACGCAAACCTGTCACTGACATCCAGATGGATAACAACTTTTGCCGGCCGCCGTAAAGCAGGAACCACTGATGTCAAGCGTTCATGTACCAAGTAGAATGAGGCTGTCCAGCAGAAACCGGACTCTAATAAGTTTGTGCAGCTTGCTGATTTAATGAATTGGACAGAAAACGTAATGGTCACAGCGATAGAGACAGTCATGCCAAACAAGCAAACGCAGAGGTGACTGACAATACATTCATAAACGTCCCAGGTTAAAAGAAATGCAATCGATCACGTATTTGAGAAAAAAACGAAGTTAGTATCAGTCAGTCTATTGCTACCTACTTGCGCCAAACATGACTCTCCAAAACGCCTTCGAAATGAACAGACGGTGATACGGCGAGAAGAAAGGAAGACTTACAAGTCTACTTAAACGTGATGATGAGACTTGCGTGCCACATCGATCAAGAGGACCAGGATAATTAGGACACCGGTCCATCGGGTTACAATCATGTCAGACAGACAAAGAAAAATCGGAAGAAAAATAGTCACGATGTGATAGGAGGCGCGTCGCTTAACCAAACAGTTCTGTTTGAATCACATTACACCAGTCGATCGATTCAACTTCGGGTGGATTGATCTGTATTATTGCGTTGTGCCAGTCAGATTGCAGCCGTGCCAACGAACACATGAACGCTATTTGAATTGAAGTGTGATTCGTCTTAATAGCCCGACAGTTTTATATGACCGTCTCCTCTGATTCGCTCTACGTCCGACTACCATATGTGATATTCTCATCAGATTTGATATGTCTTGCAGGACATGTACGGCAATCGTTTCGCCCTATATGTTCACACTTACTGTGACCAATCTTTGAATCTTGTAAATCTCCTGTTTCCTTTCTCTTTCTAGAACAAACAGGACGGAAATACAATCACAGGGTTGTAGGGCATTACTGACGGCGCGTGAGTATACAGCTAGACAGGAAAAATCAAGGTGGAGAATGATCAGGGAATTCCCAGACAACTGTTTGTGACTAACTTGTCTATGATGACGTTGGTGTCAAGGACGCATTTTACTCGGATCTGGCCGCTCTCCTTCGATCGACACGTGGTTCTGATATAGTCGTTCTGACCGGAGATATGAATGCCCAGATCGGCCACCTTGGTGATTCCGAGTCCGGTTTTGGTGGCAGGATTGTGATGGCATCACATAGCCCGGATAGTGGCAGGCAGCTGTTGCAACTGTGTGATAAGCACAAGCTTCTTTAAACCAGTACTAGTTTTAGACATCGTTTGCGTCCATGTTGTACCTGGCGTCCCTCCTTCGAATCAGACTTGGTCTCAGATAGACCACATAGCTGATAGTTATTGATGGCGTGGTTCCATTCAGGACTATCGTTCTTACTGAAGCAGATACTTAAATTCAGATGATGCATTTGTGCATTTTACTGGACAACGACCCCACCGACAGTAATGACTGGCTGTTGAGAAACCGGCAATGCCGTCTGTTAAGTGTGAGTAGCAAACTAGTCTAGAATGCAGGTTTAGCAGTTCTCACCTTGAAGATCCTGATAGCTACTGGGCGCAAATCTCACTGGTCATTCATGAGGCAGGTACTGTTGTATGCGGCACGGGAGTTCGTGGGTTAAAAAACACTAGACTTCAGAGAAGTCTCTGGAGTTATTAGGTGTCGAATGAGACATTTCTGTTGGAAGTTCCTATAGCCCGTTTAAACGAGATATCTGTGGAAAGCCCAGGTTTAACTTGGTCGCCGATTGTGAGGCTTGGTTAGTGGAGAATGGTGAAAAAATGGAAATCGCGATTGTTTCAGGGAACACCAACAGAGTTTCCCCACTTATCCGCATCACTTGTCAATAGCGTCCATCTGTCAGTGAATCTTTCAGCGAGGCGAACGGCACACGCATTCACAGTAAGTCCAGAAGGGCGAAACACTTTGAGGATCAATTTAACATGTTTCCGACTTCTACTATGCTGTCACCACAAGCGTCACGATGTAGTGTGCTGGTCGGTAGATTTGGGACCACCCACCAAAAATGAGGTTCGCAGTTGCATTTCGGCTCTCATACGTGATAGGATTGCTGGCCGAGATGATATCGTGTCGGCATTTTTCAAAGAAGTTGAGCAGACGTTAGTAGATGTCTTGGTCGAGTTGTTTTGACCGGTGCATATGACTGAGAGAATCCCTCTCTGCTGGCTTCATTTGATAGTAGTCCGGGTCTCTTGCGGAGGCCAAAGGGTAAGTAGTTTGATCCCAATCACTACCAGGATTTGGCATGCATTATACGTCGTCGACTCACCGTGGCTAGGGTGGGGGGCAGACATGAGAGAAGAAGGGGCAAGGTTTCACCCTGAGCCAGGATCGGAATCTTACTGTTAGCAAAATTCTGGAACAGTATCACGTACGCCACCGGTCAACAATTGTTGTTTTTCTCAACTGTAAGGGTGCGTTCGATTCAGTGGATTGACCTACACGTTTAGAATCGGTTGAACTCAGATGTGTACTGATGACGTTTTACTTTCACCTTACAGCTCGGTTGTTTGTTTGCAAGGTGTAGGCGCCTTGATGTTGTATGTTTGAATATAGACGTAGCTATTTTTAGTAGTTAGGTCCCTTCCTCTCTTCCTTTTCTCTCTTCTTCCTATATAGGTTTTTTTCCTTCGTGGTTGTGTGGCAGTTAAGCATCAGTGTGAACCACTGATGTATTGCTGTCTATGATGATGATGACGACTGACCAAGTGATCAAAATATATTGCCGGCGATTTTTATCATACTTCGGCTCAGGTTAAGGTTTACAGTGAACTCTGACAGTTCAACATTAAGATCGGCGTAGTCCACTTTGATCATGTTTGTTTAATTTTGTCGTAGACGAAATGATGGAGGATTTTCTACGGCACTACCGAGAAGTTAGCGTGGAATTCCTACCTGGTGGGAGGCTGAATGATTTTGATGATGCTGTTGTTTGACAGCCTCCTAACAACGCAGTCAGTGCTAGACGTAGCTTTGCACTCTGCTCAATATTCCGGTGGGCGCTTTATGGCCTCAAAGTACCGAATGTTTAAGCAAGACTGCTGTGATTGCGCAAATTTGGTGTTGGATAACAGAGTTGTGGGAAGTGTTAACTGGTTTGTATACTCGGGAATTTATGTATGCCGCAGTGGCGGTACAGGGAGTGGAGCAGACGGTCAGGACGGTATGTACTAATTTAGAATACTTCTGGTGATAGAGAGGTATCTCTCTGAATCCTAAGGATGACGCATATAAGGTGACAATGAGGCTGTGCTAATTTACGGTTAGGAAACTGAGCCGCTCAGAGTGGAAGACATGAACCGTCTTCAGGTACTTAGCCGTCGGTGTCTGCGTTATATATTCGTATCAGGTGACACCATCAGGTACTTGTCGAAGAGATTAGGAAGCGGATATTTGGTAGTGGTTAGCAAACGAATAATGTTGTTCAATCTTCGAGCTTGAGCAGATTTTGATGGTTAGATGTTGTACTAAGGGTGTCAGCTTGTGGTCCGCCACGCCCTGAGCACTCTTTTTCGATGCTGTGATCGACTGGCGTAAGATGCGAGGTGGACAGATGATCAACAGTCAGTGTTATTTTAGACAGCTGTCGGGACATCATGTGACAACTACATGGATTGGGTTTGTCTCGATCATTTCCAGACTATTCACGGGTCTCATTCCCAGGCGGTTTCTGAAACAACGAGAACCAAATAAAAGAGCGCATGTTCCGGTCTCGTTGCAGATGTGTCAGTTATACTTCCATCTTGCGGCAGACACTGGAACATTAGCACTCCTTCTCTTAGCCAACTGTCGTGGTTGTTTTGGACTCGAGATCCGCCCTTGATTTGGTCAACTGATAAATACTTTGGAGCTGCCTCTATCGTCGAATTGTTCCAGTGAAGTATGTAGGTTTATCGAAGTCGTTGTGTTCTTGCTATGTGTGCACTGTACACTTCCGTGCCGCTATCTCGAGCGTTCGTCAGGCCAAGTGGCATTTGACAGGGGTGTTTGACATTTGCCTTTCCTGTCATCTATGTGATGGACGACCTTTTGGGAAGAGTACTCAGTGGTTCTGAGTATCTCGCAGTGGCGCTTCCAGAGAGCAGTAGGCCAACCAATATTGATTTACTTGGATCATCTGCACAGAACATGCAGACCACATTGAATCGATTAAATATGGCTGGTCTGTGTGGTATGCATTTTGAACCTTCAAAGTGTGAAATGTCGCTACAGGATTGGGTTGGTATTGACCTTGGCGTTGTTATTGTAGACAGCTAGCTGGAGACTATCCATCGATTCACCTACCGGGGTAGTGTCATCTTGTCAACTTGTAATGCTGATGACGGAGTGTCCACGAGGATAGCGAAAACGCGTTGTGCAGTTATGAAACATCGTCATCTGTGACATCGCAGAGATGTACGTTCGTGACCGATAACGGAGAAGATTGCGATAATGCAGATTTCGCTGATGGGACTATGTATTGAGTGTGCCGACGGAGCGTCTGACACCGCTCACGGTACAATGTGGTTGCTGGAGTTTGGAAGGAAACCACAAGACGTCCGGGTGATTACGCGGTCACAGGCCATGAAAGCCTCGGCCGTCTCACTGAGAAACGTTGGTAGGTACCGTTCATCTCGTTACAAAGTTCACGACTATCAACACTGCTAGCTGGAAACAGTCTAGCACGGTATTGTGCTGCAGTCAATGACGGGCATGTAGCCGCAAACTTATTGAATTTTCTTTTCGCGAAACTCAATTACTTTTTCCTTCCCCATACGTTTGTACTAAATTATTACTCTGAGACTTCGTGAGCCAACACCCAGAACAACGGTGGTCCGAGTCACTGTATATATGGGTAGCGCTCGAAGCTGAAAACAATATGATGCACCATCCTACGAGTATAAGGCGCAATCGGTTTCTTATTTGAAACACTGCCGTCTTCCGGAATGAAGGAGGCACCTGCAAACAAAGGTCATTTCTATCTCCCAACAGCCGACCATCACCGTGACTACGTATCATTCCACAGGACTGTGAAACCTACAGTATTCTCCAGAGACTTCACGTAGCTTCGAACACATCCAAAACATCCAGCAGTAACTGGAAGCATAGAACGACGTTTTCATTTACCGTGCTCTCACCAAGCAAACTACTCATTAATAAGTGAATCAGACATTCGAGTCTAGCACCAGGTAAGGTCCCCAATGAAGATCCTGTATCCCTGTTGTTTTGCAGGCTAGGCTGTTGAACTAGGACGTCGAGGTCGGGTCTTTTGAGCCAACCAAGCACTCTGTCGAGTCTGAAAGTGGATGTGTGCCGTTTCTGATTTTATTATCACTCAATTAAACTTGCCATTGGATTAGCGGGTCATTCTCAGTGTCTCTGAGGAAGTGGAAGCCATAGCCAGTGCAAATTGTTTGGTGGTCGATTTTTGCGCCTTCTGCCAGCATTCGACGTTGCGTCTCACTGTGCAAAGTTTGACAGCACCTGGTAGTATGAACCTCTGTGGCGAATTCGCTGAACATCGGCGTTTAACGGTTAGTACTCTTCTCTGACGGTGTTCGACGTACTACACAACACCGACCATCCTGGTAACCTACAGCTAAACTCATTTTCGATAGATGAGTTCAGCCCGGAAAGCAAAGTGGCGTTTGGGAGTGGGCACGTGCCTGCGCAGCTTGTCAAATTAAGTCATGACCATGTATCGGTTCCGCTAGGCCGATATCTTTCTATTTCCTCCTGTTTGTCACAAGCATACATTGACGTCGTTTTACTTGAACACTCGAAGCCATCCCTATACCGAAAGTTACCGCCGAAACGCTCTCGCAAGTTTTCGTTGAACGATGGGTTGCTTTGCACGATTGTCTGGTAACTGTGACAACCGACCGAGGCTCTACGGAAACATCTCAAGAACTGTGTTGTCATCACTCCCCCAACTACGGCTCACTATCCAGCTGCGAACGGGAGGTTTGAGCATTTCCACAGACAATTGAAAGCGGCTCTTGGTGTAGTCTATTCTATTCGCTGGATGTAGATCTTGTCAGTGGTTCTTCTAGGTATCCGTGCAGCCCCCACTACGTCTACCTAGGGATTAAGTCATCACGACCACGGATAGATTGAAGTAATTCGCTTCCTTTTTAAACAGCTTATCGTCTACTCGCATCGTTTTCCTTCGGCACCCGGGAACAAAATCGCACAATTTCCACGAACACGCTCTTCAGCACTGTACACTTGTACGCGTGGATGAATAACATACCCAACAGAGTCCTTATTAAGGGCAGTTCAAAATGCTTCATATCACATCATCATCATCATCATCATCATAGACAGCAATACATCAGTGGTTCACACTGATGCTTGACTGCCACACAACCACGAAGAACAAAGAAAAAAAGAACTTATATACCACAGACTGCTTAGACAAGCATAGTACTGCATCCATCAGCCGCCTCAAGCTCGCTTATTACGACTTCTTTGAGACATCCTCTCAATCGAGTATTTCCTTCTTGGTCACAGCTTTTAATTGCTGAAGCTGTTATCAACAGCTCGAGTGAACCCACTTTAGAATTCCCAACGCTTATGACTTCAACGTGGACCACCAACGCGACCATCATCATCATCATCATCATATCAGCCATGAGCCTGACCAAAAGGTACTGTGGCTCGGGCTGCCGCTCACCTCAACAGTGACGTGGAATATCCTAGAAGAAAACGTTACTAAGAAGGTTGAAAATTAATAGAAGTCTAAGCAAAAGAACTAGAAATGGTATGGATGCAGGTACGCCATTGACTGCGACACGCCGCCATCTCGGATAGCGTCTCTAACCAGCGGTTTGAGTGATCACGAGGACCCCATCCAGGCAGGCGACACCTACCCACTTTACTCAGTGGAGCAGTCAGGGTTCTCATATTTCGTGACCACGTTGTTGCTGACTACCACGTGGGTTATCACCATAATGTGGTAACTCTAGGAGAGGTCTCTTCTTCTTTGTACCCTGAAATTATTTAACTTCTTATCTTCTTATTTAGCGTTTATTGCTTACGTCTTATTCTCTTAGGGGCTGGTGCAACTGTTAGTAGTTGTATTTTGTTCGATGCAGATCAGAATCCCGGAAGCGTCGGTCTTCTTCGAGCGGCGTTAACTGCTGTAGTCTCTTATCTTCTCTTTATACATATATCATTTTAATGGGGGCATAACTGCAAAACTTTGAAGTCTAAGGATACGGATTGGTCGAATACAGCAAGCTTGTTGATATCTTCCTTGCGAACAGGCCACGTCTCCGAACCATAGAGCAAAACAGAACGCACACAAGCATTATATACTCTTCCTTCCAGCGACAATCGAACGTCGCTTCTCGGCTCTCTGAGCTAAGATCAACGCGACCTGGAGGCAATGTACTCAGGGAAGCGTTAGAAGCGAGAGTAACTGCACATTTATGCATATGGTAAAACAATTTTCCAAGCCAAAATAACAGGAAGGTTGTATAAATAACGAAAACGTGTCTATTCATTTCATTCCCACTTTCGCTATCGTCACGTAATTCAGTCGAATACGTCAGTTATCGTTGTATCGATAAGCAGCTGCTTTCGTTTCAACTCCCATCGCGTTTTTTGTCAAACGCCCGCACAACCTTCAGGCGCAAAAACTCCACTCACTATCTGGTATCGCTTGGAAACGTTTTGTGAATACCTTGTCTTGAATTTCCAAACGTTTTCCCCTCACCATCAAAACTGGTGAGGGAGAACACTTCAGTGAGTTTGCTAGGAACTGTGGGCTTTCCTGCTTCTTCATTTACTGTGTCTGGGAAACATCATACCAGTAGCAGGTTGACCGAATGTCAGCTGGTAGGACATGAACACACGAACACAAAGATCTATAGGATGAAGGTTCGTCAGGTTAAATCACATGGTCAAAAGAGACCATGTGTATTGCTCTAAACGGTTACAAGTGAATTACCACTTCACACGTTACCTTTGATTCAGTGACTCCTTAGGGAATCCCTAATAACATTAAACCTATGTAGGAGGGGTACAGGGGCACTTGGTAAGTTAGAGAAAATACATCATTGCAGAATTGAAACATGGCTGGATATGACGAAATAAAACATAGTTGGAACAATGTGAATGACTCATAAAACTGTGGTAGTCGATATATGCCTAGTGCAATCTATTACCCCACTCAATACGACCATGTGACTACAGCCGACATCTTGTTATAGTATCCTTATAAATGGGAGCTGTGTAGAGACCCGGAGGTTACACCGACCTGCTTGTTGTACGACGTGTAAGTTGGTTTCAAAGCTTAGTAGCGGATTGTACCTAGGCTGAGATGAAGTTCGCATGATGTGTCGTTCAGTCATTTGTTCGCATGAAATGTTACGAAGCGGTGTGAATCGAAGAACAACTTTCGGTTTGACCGCTCGTCCACGGCTGGTCTATGATCTCCGTGCCTATTGTGCCGTTCACAGGATCATCCGAGATTATTTGAATATTCCATCTACATTCCCAACGGCCTTTCGCATATCACGTCTGGCATCAATGGTATCTGATTATAGCGACTTACTGCTTCATGTACTGAAGTGTCACTCAACTCGTGCGTTAAAATAGAGCGTCAAGTCATTTTTAAGCCTCTCAATAATACGGATGGACGGAGAACGTAAACAACGAACAACAAAGCTAACTGATTCACAGAAGCCATTACGTTTCATATCACACCTTGCTCTCAACCGATGTGATCGACACTCACATGCCAGCTACCGACCGACTAGCCTGACGAGCATTCCCAGCAAGATATTAGAACGCCTCATACATCGTAAACTAACAAGGCATCTTTCCACCAATTTCTATAATCCAGCAAAATTGAACACCACTCACACCTGATCGCAGCCTTTCAGCTAGCCCACTTCGAAAGAATGTACAAGACTCGAGTTTCGCTCTTATTAGAGCTCATCAGTAGTGCATATCCTTGTCTGGATCGGAGTTTGCACTCTGACCCTCGTGCTTGTGAGACTAGCGTGTTAACCACAACGCCAGCAACCTCACAATAGGCATGACCGAATGATCAAATCCAAACGCTCAACCACAACCTTGTATGAATAGTGTTCAGCTTGCCCGATCATTTCGAAAGGAGAATGAACAGAATCACTCTGTTCTATCCAATCGATAACCCCGTGATCAGGACTTCTCAGTTAGGTTGAAGTTACTGTCTTCATTGAACCAACTGAGCACGGTTTGAATCAGTAGTGAAGATTCGGGGATTTAGGTTATTTCAAAATTGGCCGATTAGCCTGACGAGCATTCCCAGCAAAAAAAAAATGGAACGTCTCACCAAGCGTACAGTAACACGGCATCTTTCTACCAATTTCTATAGCCCAGCACGAGTTCCTGTCAAATCAGTTATGTGTAACTAAACTGCCTTCTTTTATGGACAGCCTAACTGGGGCCGAGGACCACGGCCTCAGCGGTTCTCTTCCATTTCACCAAGACGTTTGACCGATTGCCTCATTCCCACACAAACCAGAGACATACGCCATTTACAGTAGAAATCAGAGCTGCATAACATCTTCCTCCTCTGCTTAGAATTCAGACTGTTGTAGCGTGTCCAGCGCACGCAGCTAGCCAAACTCGTCACAAGGCTTTCAGAATGTCCGTACGCGAGCGCGAACCTTGGAGCAGCTCTACTCACCACGTTAGGAGATGAGCGAGTTCCGACGGAGCTATATATTGCTCACAAACTTCTTTCTTTAGAGAGGTCATGGTTGAGAGGCAGAGTCTGTGCACACGGGAAATGGACTTGCCGGACGTATGTGAACAAAACGGGACTTTTTCATAACTCACGTCCTCGACCTGCCTTAGGCGAGCAGTTCTTTGTCTTAAGGGTATATTAACCTTTGAACAGATACTGTCGTCTGAGGTCGTTAGCGTTCCTTCCAAGCAGTGCTATTAAAGCTATGGCTTTGATCTCAGTTTACCGGAAAAAAATCCATTATTCATGTAACCTTACTGATGTTCCTAGTGTATACTGTAATCCCTAAGAGCGGTGCTACACCCTGTTTTCAACGATTGCATTTGAGACCAACGGAAGCCGCTTGACCAGCAAGAAAAACTGACTGGTATTCCGCTCGGCTCTGACTTGGGCCCCTGCTCAGAACCCGTGTACAATCGTTGAATCCTGACATCTAGATATGTTACTTTGTTTTTGATATCGTATACATATCGTGTCCGTTGTAGAGGGACCATACACTCTCATCTGGAGATAGTTTCGAATTTTCATGTTCTGGTCTAGACTGTTGCTTTCTCGTCGTCTTATACTCAATAACGCCGCGTAATGATTAAATCAGGGTCGTGAACGCACTCCTGAGGGTTCCAGGGATACGGAGAACACAGTAAATGTACTAATCTGATAAAGTAACAAATCATTATTAAATCTTACAAACTTCTTGAGTAATTTATAATCTAATAACACTTTGAAATGGTCCCTAGAAGAGCAGCTAACAACCTCTAATGGAAGGTCGTTTCAATGGTTGATAACCCTGTAAGGGAAGAACTGTTGCCTAAGGAAGGTTCGGGGTCGAATGCTTGATCCTCTCTTTCGGTGACCCCTCCGTCTGTTATAGACTATTGGGTGAAGAGTTGCTGCACGAATCCTGCGCTAAAGAAGAAGTGCGTAAGAAGTGAGTCACCGCGGAGTCTTGGAAAGTCAGGTGATAAGAGATCAAGAATTTCAAGACTAGACTCGTAGAGAAATGCCGCAAGCCAGTGACCATTTCAGTGGCTACTCGCTGGACACGTTCGATGGCAAGTATGTCCTTCTTCAAGCCGGTGTATACGACTTGACTAGCATACTCAAGCAGTGGTCGTATGTAGACCTCGTAGAGCGACTGAAAAGCATGTCTGTCTATTCAGGGAAAGGTTCTTTTTATCATCCCAAGGGTCCTAAATCCCTTTTGGCGGCCATCTGGTGGTGGTAAAAAAGGATAAACCGGTCGACAGCCGAATCCTTAAGTCTTTTTTGAGGTCTACCTTCGCGATATCTATTGCACTGTGCACCATGTATCACGAATAGGTTCCCGGGGTCTCCTCCGAGCGATTTGTGCGCACACTTGCTGTCGTTTAGAGGGAGACTCCAGTCATCTGACCAGCCCTTTAATACGTCAGCGTCGATCTGGCAATAACTGGATCACAGGCATCCAGTTTTAAATCATCAGCGTAAAGGAGGGCGTTGCTAGAAGTAAGGTCAGGAAGATAGATGATGTATATTATGTGAGGCGCGCAGTCCATGTTCGCCGGTTTGATTCACTTTTTCTCGATGGTATGCGGTCCGCAGTTTTTTTGAAAGTAGCTGTTGTGAAAACTGGAGTGAAACCGCCCCTTGGGTTACATTGTTATCAATGGATCGATCGGATTTTCGAAGGAGAATTAGCCGACACAATTTGTCTTAGTGATCACTTCGATAAAGAATATGTGAGCCCAATAACACCTTTGATATCGACCTAGAAAGGGCTGTGATGGCGCGGCAATGCCATTATTTTCAATGGATATGCGCTCAACCCCGTCACTAATAATTTCAACGGCCTTTCTGGCCTTCGGCGGCAGGGAGGCGGGGTAGTCCTAACAGACACTCAGCTAAAAGAACGCAAAAATGTTCAGAAGCAAACCGTATAATTCCCGTAATGTTTAAAAATATGACAACTTGCTGTACCCTGTTCTGGGACCAATTGCAGCAGCCAGGAGGATAAGGGAAAGTAACGTGAAGTGAGTCCCAGCTCATTCAGCGACATTCAAGAGCGCGTCATGTGAAACTTGTGTAAAACCTTCGAATGTGTTGAACAACACTCGAAAAAATGCAAGCGAGACTACCTTAAGTAATAAAATGATACGTCGTTCGGTCAAGGGTAAGCATTCACTGCGTGCAACTGGTTGCATGGCTGACGTAAGTGACAGTTCGTATAAAGTCTATAGCATTCGTAAGAGCCCCGGGCTACTTTCTTAAATATGGGAACATTTCGAGTGACCCCAGGCCACGGAGGGATGGGCTCCGTCGTCCAGACAAGTTGAAACAACTGAGTCAATGCCTCTAATAACGCCTCTTAACCTTCTATGAAAAGTGCCGCCACGAGATCCATCGTGCGGGCCTGCAGCCCGTATTACGATGAAGAGCTAGAAAAGCAATTGCCCAACCTCAGTCTCGTGTGGTTCCAAATTACCGACCAGGGCATACACCTACAATATTCGCGTAGTGGGCGGCAAAGCGGCTGATAAGTAGCACAGATATTAATTCAGAGTCCCCTCAAGTGTTCTTTCCAAGCGCTTCACTATTCATCTTCTGGATACTATATTACAGTTATTAACGTGCTACCCATCTAGCACTCGCTGCATGCTTCACTGACGACGGTCGTCATGGACCTTGGAGATTGCACGCAGATCAGCCTAAAGAAGTTTGCCCGTCGGTCCTTGACAAAGCGGTCTCCATTTCCTTAACTTTTTCCACTAACCAAGCCTCACGATCAGCCTTTAGACTACGTTTCAGTTTCCTACGGATATCTCTTCTAGACTTGTTATGTGAACTACCAGGAGGAACCTTCCGTCTGGCTTCTAACAACTCCAGGGATTTCTCTGAAATCCAATGTTTGTTTACCCCATGTACCCTTTACCGCATGCTACAGTACCTGCTTTCTGAATGGCCTGTGAGATTTGAGTCCAGCAGCCATTAGGAACCTTCGGAAGTGAGTACCACTATGGCAGCCTTCTAAACTGGTTTGGTACTTATGTTTTGACGACGGTAAAGCCAGTTTCTCAACAGCTAATCGTTGCTGTTGGTGGGGTCGTTGCTCAGCAAAAATAAGAACAAAACGACAACGTACCAACGCATGATCTGAATCCAAGCGTGCGCTCCAATAAGAACGACAGTCTTGAATGGAACCCCGCCACCTATAACTAACGGCTGTGTGGTCTATCTGAGACCAGGCCTGATTCGGAGAAGGCGGGCGCCAAGTATAGCATTGACGTGCACGATGCCTAAAACCAGTACTGGCTAAAAATAGATTATGCTCAGCGCACAGCTGCAACAATCGCCCAGCCATTATCTGATCGATGTGATGCTATCCCAAACCTTAGCCAACTAACGAGATCCGCCACAAGACCGATCGGGTGAGCTAATGCTAGGGCATGTCACTCATCGCCGGCCAAGACGATACAGAGCGATCGTAGTCGACGAGAGACCAACTGAGTAAGAGGTGTCCTACGACGAGTCACAGTCAGTAGGAGCATAGGCAGACACAATGAATAAATTTCTGAAAGTTTTGCGTCTAGAGCTGGTTTTAACAGAACCTGCCAAGCGGACTGCTCAAAGTCCAAATCCAATCTACTAATGCGACTGCGGCCGTCGTGCTGAGAACTATACCTACTCCAGCCTGACCTGTAACAGCGGCTGTGGAGTCACCCGAAGTGTATAACCAGTATCGGGTAGACAATGCGGGTGCTGTTAGTTCCATACGTTGACTACTGTCATGGATTCTAGTCTCCGAGATACAGCAGACATCAACGTGCAACGAGTCTAGCGTTCGTGAATTGCCG